>PXOB01000163.1:0-24139 GCA_003012115.1 Trichothecium sympodiale
CAGGGCAGTCAGTCAGGGCAGCCGTCAGCGCAGCCTTTAACGCGAAGGTTAACGCAGCAGTTAACGCAGCAGGCAGTCAGCGCAGCTATTAGTTAACGTACTTAGTTAGCGCAGCCGTCAACGCAGCCTGTCGGTATAAAGTGGAGACTCCTTCTGAATTTAGTTTAGTTGCTTGTTGAAATTTCCAATTTGCTTGTTGAAATTTCCACCCTCTCCAAGATTCTATTCTTTTCTCTAGTAAAAAAGAGGGGTTCCGACGTAAAGAGGGTCCGATGAAGAAGCCCTAGCAGTTTACACCCGGAGGTGTGGTGTGTCAGTCGTCTTCAGTCCATATCCGTCATCATAGACTGGCCGTAGTGGTGGTGCACGACAGCCATCGGCCGAGGCCTCAAGGAACCATCCGTCATTTCACTACAAAGCATGGCTAACCCCCCCCCCCCACCAAACATCTTTCCGCTACAAAAAAACTTACAAAAACAAAAACAAAATGAAACGAAACAAAAGAAAACCCGAGTCTGGATTAGACCTCAGGGTCAGACACTTGAATCAACGTGGGGTCATGTTACGCCATACCGGGCAGAGAGACCCTGAATAACAACGTCCGTTGATCTCATTTTGGTCAATAATCATCATGTTCCGAGCAATAAAGAAACCATATGAGTGGCTGCGCGAACCTTTGGGCGGGTACCTAGTAGTAGTGGGAACTTACTGACAGTATTATACGTATCTATTATTGCCTTGGAATTTCGGAAGGGTTGAGAACAGAGGGCAGCAGCGTCAGGATGCGAGAAGTCGTTGGACAAAGAGTGGAGCCCTGACCTCAGGCTGCACAAGGGGTCTCAATGCCGGTGCAAGCCAGCTTGGACTTGGGCTTCCTTTGCGGACCCGATTGTGTCAACATGCTGCCAGGGTCCCGCACTTGTAGGTGGTAGGGGTAGGAGGAGGGGGGGTGGGGTGGGGAACTCTGTGGAACATGGGTAACATACACACCCTTGTCCAGCACCCCGGTCCCTCCGCGACCACACACTTTCAATCTTGCTCTCTCAGTAGACGAAGTAGCGAAGCCTCTTATGTACCCTAGTAGTAGTAGTAGCTCTGCGACCATTCCTCATGTATCATTGTTAGTGATCGGTACTTACGTCTTTTCTGTTTTTGCTTTCTAGATTCGTTCCACATGTTTATAAAGAGCCCCTTCCCGCCAACTTTTGCCACGCTCATCATTTGACTTTATACCTGCCTTCTTCCTTACCAATAATCTAGTACAAGGGCACATGATGACTACAATTTCCAATCCAACTCATACTCCTCATCACTTCCAACATTGTCCTCATCAGTTTCAACCTCATTACAACGACTACACTAGTCGCCGACATCAGCAATCGACATCGACAGCGACACCCACAACATCGTATCAAGACTTCAGCGCTTCGGCCGCAGTGAATTCTTCGACAATCGATACCCTGTCTGACGATTCGATGCAGTCTGATTCTTGGGGCGCCACACTCGCCCCTTATCCCTCCGGCAAGATGAACCGCGCCTCTCATCAGAGGGAATCATCATTGTCGTCTCTTGGCTCTACGGGGCCTGCTTCACCCTACAACCATACTACTTCGAATCCTCATATTGCTATCACCGACTCTGGCAGCGACGGATTATCTGAGATGCACGGTTCCGAAAGTAATGGCCACAACGGCAGCGGCTATTATCATCTAGCCAAGTCTGTCAACGGGGGGTCATATTCTGGGTATCATAACCTGGATGGAATGCCTGACATGGCCTATCCAGTTACGATCCCCGGACCCAACAACGGCAATATCAATGCAAAGACCCGTACTGAGCAACGGAATGCTTTGTTGCCTGCTCCCGATTTTTCTGGTAGCTCCAAGTCACACCCAGCTTCGCTGGCAAGTTCTGTTGCTGGTGACTCACCGGCCACGCCCACCATGAGCGAGGCTGAAACCGTGGATAAGCGCAGAAAAGGTAGGCGCCGCAACCTGCAAGAATTTTGTGGCGACATCGAAAACTCACATCATGCAGCGGGCTATGGAGATGTTCCTAAACTTGATCGCACACTCACCGATGTCTATGGTGATGAATTATTCAATCCCAATTTTACCATCACTTCGACGCCACCTTCTCAGCCCGCTGTGTCGGCGCCTAATGTGGAATTGTTCAGGCAGCGATTGAGCGCGGCTAATACGCACCACTTGAACGACAAACATTCTCCTTCCTCGTCCGGATCTGCCAATATGCGGGCTTCCCCTTTCCGCGCCGGTTCTCCTCACGCGCCCCTCCTCAACAGTCACGACGTGAGTGGTCAGAGGAATGTGCAGTTCAATAGCGCACAGAGAATGCGAGAACAACAGAAGGCACAACAAGATGCCCAGCTCTACCAGCAGCAAAACATCAAGACAGAACCCGAGACGCCCAAGACCATATCGCCTAAGGATGCCATGTTGGAGTTCAATGAGCCCGAAGGTGACGCCCAATTTGCCCCTCTATTCCCTCCGGAGACGGGAAACTTTGACATGGGGCCGATGCCCAAGCTCCCCATGACTACCCAGGCCATGGAGTCTCAGTCTGGTGGCAACCAGCTTGGCTATTTAGGCCCAATACCGATGAATTACCAGCTTACTCCTCAATTCCCCTATTTGGGTCGCTCACCTAATGGCTTTTCGCCACCTAGGCTGAGCTCGGCTGGATCAAGTGAATCTGCTGGAAGCATGCTGCAACGGCCGATGAAAACTGCTGCGGACAGTGGTACATACACTTGCACTTATCATGGCTGCACGCAGCGATTCGAGACCCCAGCTCTCCTCCAAAAGCACAAAAGAGAAGGCCACCGACAAACCCAGGGACTGGGCATACCACACGAGTTTATTGGGAACACTCTTGTCGGCACCCAGGCTGGACCCCATCGATGCGACCGCATCAATCCCAGTACTGGCAAGCCGTGCAACACTGTTTTCTCTCGACCCTACGACCTTACGAGACACGAAGACACGATTCACAATGCTCGCAAGCAAAAGGTTCGCTGCAATTTGTGTACCGAAGAGAAGACCTTTAGCCGCGCCGACGCTCTAACACGACATTACCGCGTGTGCCACCCTGATCATGAGTTGCCTGGCAAGCATCGCCGTCGCGGTGGTGTTTGAGTGATGCAGTTCCACACCACCGAACCGCACAACCTTCAAGGCCAACGCCAATGCAACAGAACGATGCAATGGAACCTTGACGGTGGGGTGCATCGTTTTGGTGGATGATGACGGGATGTGGCATCAGGCAAGGGACATGATTTGCACAAAGATCAATGATGCTACATGACGTGGGCAATGACCGAGGGGCTTGCTGGGGTTTGACGAATCAAACGTCAGGAATGGAGTATAGCGGGCCTCAGGGTCCTGCAGGGTCCAGCACCACACCATTCCTTTGTCGATTGCCTACAAGCATGCTATGACGTCACAATATCGGCTTCTTGCATCAGGTGACATCATAGTTCAACGGCTTCCGTCTGCGGGCGCGAATGGCTTCGTCAGATATCACAGACGAATTTTACCCTTTTTACATGTGGATGCAGGGATGAAAGGGTTGCTGAACTGCAACTTCTGCGTCAGGCTTCATGTCGCTTCACGTCAGCAATCATACCTTTCGGTTCATGTCGCATCCTTAATACTCCCCCACCATGATGATGCCTTACCCCAAGACCTTTGTGTCCACTTCACCGTTGCCAACACGCCATTAGCTCGGAAACCATTTCGCCTCATCGCAGCAGCTGCCGGATAATGCCAATTTATCCGTCGACGTGGATGAATTTATCTGGCGGGACGAATGGAGATTTGCTCTCTATCCCTCCTTTAACCAAAGTGGGATTGATGGCAGTCCCTTCTCTTGCTTCCGGTCACCAAGTACGGGCGCTAGGCGACTGAGCTGGCTTTACTTGTACAACCTTTGTTGTTTTATGTTTTATCCTCCTACAGAGGCTTAGAGTGCGTATTATGCGGCGTTTTCGAATTGTTATGCCATGTCTTTCAGCAGTGGAGTGCGGGGCTAGGGTCAAGAAGCGTTTAGCGAAACATACTTTACTATGGCGCTATCGTATGATGTATGATGTTATCACGACTTGAGAAGATACTACATTGGAACGGGGAAAATTATCAAAAGCGAGGCGTTCGAGGCACTTTGGTTATATGATTCAGTTTGATTGTTTCTAGCATAGAATTTTAGGAAGTAGCGGTCATGGACATCCTACTACAAGATAATAGCTTCAGTATACGTTGAGCTCTAGTTCTGCTATAATTATACCTCGCTGTGTGCACATCAACATCCTACAATGAGTGTGAGCCGTCTGCCAAGAAGACGATGCGACAAGATAAGATGAGGCTTGTAGCCTATTGCCCTTCTGGAAGTTGACTAGAAGTCATCGATTGGTGCCGATATGGCGCGCAATTACGTAGATAGGGGTCCGACAGTTGACGCTACGCCATAGGGGTCCATCCAACAACGGCAAATGGCTGCACCCAAGTCACTCCATCCCATCCAGCCGCGAAGTACCTACTTCACATGTGTAAGTTCCTCATCTACAAGTTTTAGCACCCAAGCTACGTCATGGCTGACGCCAAATGTGCAGCTATATTCGGGACTAAACTGCTATATCCAGTAAATGGTATCTCATGTACTTGTTTAAAGAAACCTAGAGCAGAACGCATCCTCTCACACATCCTATTACAGCAGCCCTCGTAGCCGACTCGGACGAACGCAGCCGGTATCATTAGGGAAAATAACACGTGATAATATATAAGCTGTAAAATACTGCACCTTAGGATAGCTAGCAACCTTACTTATTAATTAAAGGAAGCATCCTATTAAAGTTAGCTATAAAAGCTATTATAAGAGAAAGCATTCTATTTAAAGGTAAATATTATATTAAAATCCTATTGCTAATATACTTTATAGTAAGTAAAGGTGTTATGAAGTTAGTATAAGATATATTTTATATAATTTAGCCTTCATTAATTATAAGGGCTATTATAAGAAGATAAAATAATTATAATAAAATTTTAAATATTTAATAATATACCTTAGCTATAAAAAGTTATATATAAATATTCTTTTTTTTTATTTACTTTTAAATCTTAATACTATTAGTATAAAGCTAGAAGCTTAGTCTTTTTTAAATATAATTTAAATATTTAGCTTTATAATATATAATTAAGCTATATATACTTAAATAGCTTTTAAACTTAAATAATAATTAATTTAATTAATATAATTTAATAAATTAAAGTTTTTAAGAAATTATTAAGTCTTATTATTATAATATATATAAAGAATAATATAGCTTCTTATAGCTTCTTTTTAATCTTTATCTTTAATTATATATATATATATATATATATATAAACTATAACTATAACTTATAACTTATAATAATTAATAAGATAGTAGTAATTAAACCTTTAACTTTAAATAAAATACTTAGCTTAGTACTAATAATCTATAAGTAAAATATTAATTAAATTAATTTAATTAATTTTAATAATTTTTATAAATAGCTATAAGCTATTAAGCTATTTAACTAGCTTACCCTAGCTATAGTAGTATAGCTTTTATTAATCTTATAATTATTAAAATTAATTAAATTTAAATATAGCCTTAAGCTATATTTAAATATTAATTAATATTTTAATAATTACTAATTAAGTTTAATTAATATAATTTATATTTTTTATATAAGCTAAAGGATACTATAAGCTTTAGTTTAAATATTAATATATATATAAAAGAATACTTTCTAAAAATAATATTAATTAATCCTAAGCGCTATTAAGATAGTTTAAGTTAAGCTAGATTAATATATATTAAAGGATAAAGATAATAAAAAAAGATAAAGGGAAGTATAGGGCCTTATTATAAAAATAAGATTAATTTAATAATATAAAATATAACTTAATAATAATACTTAATAATATTAAAATACTTATAAATATATATAGTAAA
Organism: Trichothecium sympodiale; assembly: GCA_003012115.1. NCBI lineage: Eukaryota > Fungi > Ascomycota > Sordariomycetes > Hypocreales > Trichothecium > Trichothecium sympodiale. The sequence goes on from PXOB01000163.1 coordinate 5,998, forward strand.
ATATATATAATGCTTTTAAACTTAATAATAATTAATTAAATTAAATAAAACTCAATAAGTTAAAGTTTTTAATAATTATTAAATATTATTATTATAATATATATAAAATCTATATAAGCTTTCTATAGTCTTCTTATAATCTTTATCCTTTACTATATATATATATAATAAATACTTTATTAAATATTAAGATAAATTTAATTTTAAATACTTTAAGTAATAATTATAAGTTATTTAGCTTTTATATTTTATATAAAATAAAAAGAAAGGTATAAAGCTTAAAAATATAATATAATTTAATAATAATATTTAATTATAATATTAAAATTTTTATAAATATATATAGTAAAATATATATAGTAAAATATATATAATATAATATATATAATATAATTTAATTATATTATTAAATTAAAAATTAACTTTTTTAATTTTATATTAAATATATTAAAAAAGTTTAAAAAATTAATAATATAATAAAGTATATATAATAAAATTCTAATTAAAAATTAATTAATATTTAAAATTAATATTATTTATTTTAACTTTTAATTAAAATTTAAATTATATTTTATTTTTATTTTTTTAAAGATTAATAGATTTTCTATAGGATATTAATTAATAAACTAATTAGTTCATTAATTAACTTCCGATCTTAATAATATCGAAAGCCTTTATTAATAACCTGCTGCAAACGTATCGTCGAAGTACTCGTTGTACTCTTCCCACCACTCTTCCTCGAGCCCAATTCCATTCTGCTCAGCCCACTTAGTGCAGCAACCCTTGACATTCTCACCAAGCTTGTCGATGACCTGCAAGCTGAGCGTGGCACCCTCGGCCCGGGCTCTTTTGACGAGGCCGGCTTCATCCACCCACGGATCGTCCTGTCTGCCTGAGCTGATACGACGCTGCAGGCGGTGGTGACGCAGGTTCACAGCGAACCGTGATCCGTGCTTGGCCAGGTTCTGTAGCACTTGCGCCGGGCTGACTTCTTGTTGATAAGGCGAGATGTTCAGGTGCTGGGTTTTGACGACGACGTAGAGGAACTGAACCTCTAGCTGCTTGAGGGCCTCTGTCAGCGGCGATGCCTCTCCGAAGAAGTCGACGAAAGTGAAGCTGTCGTGCGTTCGCTTCGGGGACAATCTGATGGTGAGGTTGTGGATGTTGGCCGGCGGCGCCAGCTCCCCCCTGGCTTTGGCCTTGGCCTTGACCGCTGCCGCGGTGCGAGTCCTCTTCCGTGTCGGCTGCCCCTTCTTGTTCCTGTCGGGGTGTTCTGCAAAGATGTCTTCTGGAAGCTTCGGGCGCGATGTCCACACGTTGATGGCCTGGACCATGCGCTCGAGCCTTTCGTTGTCGGACCGGTTGCTCTCGGCCTCGATGACGATATGGCGGAAAAGGTCGAAGAAGCGGGGGACGTTGATGTCCCACTTGCGCTCTACTTCTTCCATGTCGTCCTCGTCGTTGTTTGCATCATTGTTGGCCGCTCGCTTCTTGCCCCTGTGCTGCTTCCGAGCTCGCTTGGCCCGCGTCTCAGCCTCGTCCTCGTACTCTGAGCCTTCATCCTCACCGCTCTCAATCGCATCATCACTGTCCTGCTCTTGGGCTTGTTGGTCTGCTTCAGTGTCCATCTCGACATTGTCGCCGCCGTATGCTAGTCGCGGCACATCCGCCACCGGTGGTGCAAGCTTGGCGGGAGGGTCACGTAGCATGTAAAGAAACGTGTTTTCTCCATAGAGGATCTGGACTCCTTCGACGTATATCTGATAGCAGGTCCTCAGGAACGCAGGTTTCATACCGGGAGGCTCCTCGTCGGGCCTCAATTCCTCGAATCGCTTCCTGTGTCGCAGGACGGAGCGCCAGCTGTTGTACACCACGACCGCTTTATCGGAAACAAGGCGATGGCGGTATATCTTGTTGCGAATCTCAAGAGGCAGTTTCAGGATGGGGAAGTAATCTGGCTTCTCGACGTCGTGACGATACTCCTCCAAATCCAGACGTGCCTTTTTGCTTCGTTTTGGCTCTGGTTTGGGGGGAAGAGCAGAAGGAGGAACAGGAGGTGCAGGAGGTGCAGAGGACGCGGCCCTACGAGCACTGGCAAACAGAGTCTCTCCACTAACACGAGGAGCCCTGCTGCTCAGCTCCCAGCCTGGTACAGCTGGCATTCTCGCCCGCAGGGGCCCTGAATGCAGAGGAGCTGGCTGGGTGATGCTTTCGGCCGGAACCCACTTCCATCGTGCTGGGTTAAGGCTCGCGTGGTTTCTCTGGAAGTCCTCGGGTCGTGGAGGCACGCATGCTGCGTACTTTAATGACGGCTGCTTTATGGCCTGTCGACTCTGAGTCGCGGGCTCGCGTCGCTTGCGCTTCTTTGGCCGCGATGTGGTAACAGTGCTGACCTCGTCTGACGCAGGCGTGCTTCCTGACTCTGAAGGCTCAGGAGGCTCGGCTGCAGGCTCTTCTCCATCCTGTTCGCTGATCCAATTCTGAACCCTTTGTTTGACCTCTTTATGAGAGCTTGACTGTGCTACCTCTGCGGGCTGTTGATGTGCCGTGGCAGCGGCGTAGCCATTCTCAAGTGCGTCCTCGTCCAACATCCTCGAAAGAACCGCGTCAATGTCATACGAATGGTCAGGATCTGCGTCGGCCTCGGGTTGATCATCTATTTTGTACTCCATGACCCCTGGCTCCGTTGAAGGTTCTTTCGGCGCGTCGGGTGGCCGGGCCTCTACTGAATCACCGTCAGCATGGCGAACGCAAACTGGAATTGGAGGGTTGATTTACCTGGTTGCACAAGATCCTGTGGTGGAGGCTCTTCGTCGAATTTGTCAAGCGTTGGCTCATTACTGACATCCATGACTGCTTCTGGTGCTGTTTTGGTGCCTCCGCTGTCAACTTTCTCGTCCTCGGGGCCGGGACAGGTGGCTGAATTCCCGTTTGAGTTGATGGGAGCATCAAATTCAGGGGGGGTGTCTGCTGTCATGGTTTCGGGTTTGAGCTCCTCGGGGGTGCCATGGTGGAGAGGAAACGGAAACATAGATGCGCAGACCTTACTCCCGGAGGAGAAGTGACAGACCTTGGTTATAGCTGTGATGCCTCATGGATGTTAGTGATTGTTGTAACCTTGAAAATGTCATTGTGAGCTGATGTATTCTCACATGGGGTATCGACGGTGCTGTGGAGTGGCCTTGCCGTGTAAGTATTGTATTATAGTGGACGGCGTGTCTAAGTTAGGAGACGAAATTGAGAACTGCCATTTGATAGCAACAGGTGAAGAACCAGTAATGGATTTCAAGAGCTTTGAGATTAGGGTGTGAGGCATGAGCGAGTGTAAAGAAAATGAGCTGCCTCAGTCAGAATGAGAATGTATATTTGGTATTATCTATATATTTGTAGGAGGCGGAGAGATATGATATTTGGCAAGAGTCGAGAGCAGTCACGCTTGCTTACTACTTACTATAATGTCGATGCCTTAGAGCTAGAACTCCTTAACCTCCTCGATATTTAATAACAGTATCGCGAGTTACATATAGTAGTCTATACACCCTATACGTTAACCTCGCGTTATTATTTTATTCTAAACCTAAACTTAATTAATATTATTATTATTAATAATTATTACTTATTTTTATTACTTAATTTAATAAGTTATAAGCCTTTTGCATTTTATTATAAGCTTATAAAGTAATAATTTTTTCCCTTTAATATATATTTTATATTATACTTTTAATACTTTTATTTTATTATATAAACTATAATTTTCTTTTTATTATTTTAATTTAAATTATTTTTAATAAAGTTATTTTCTATAATTATAAATTAATAAAGCTAATAAAGCTAAAGTTAATAAAGTTAAAATTAATAAAGCTAAGGTTAATAAAGCTAAAGTTAATAAAGCTAAAGCTAATTATTATTACTATAATTTATAAATTAAATTATTATTATTAATAAATATAAAATTATATAAAGTATATCTTTTAAGTTAAAGAATATAAAATAATTTAAAATATAAGAAAATAAAATTATAATTATATTATAATAATATAAATATATATAAGCTTTTTAAAAAGACTTAATATAAATAATAAATTAAATAATAGAATTAATTACTATTTTTTTCTTTTTCTAGAATTTCTAATATATATAATATAAAGCTAGAAAGCTTAATCTTTTAAAATATAATCTTAAGCTTTAGCTTTATAATATAATTAAACTATATATACTTAAATAGCTTTTAAATTTAAATAATAACTAATTAAACTAAATATAATTTAATAAATGAAAGTTTTAATAATTTATTAAATCTTATTATTATAATATATAAAAAGCTAGTATAGCTTCTTATAGCTTTCTTTTAATCTTTATCTTTAATTATATAAAATAATTATAATTATAATAGTAATAATTATAACTATAACTATAATTATAATTATAATAATAATAATTATAATAATAATATTATTAATATTAAGTAATACCTTTAGCCCTATAGTTATTAATTATAAATAAAAAATCTATAGCTTATTAAATAATATCTTTTATAAATTATAAAAATACTTTAAAGTTATTAAGCTTTTTAATAAGCTTATATAAATTATATTAATCAAAATATAAAGCTAGAAAGCTTTAATAATATTACTTATAGTAATACTTTCTAAAGATAATAATAAATAATATTAAAAGTAATTAAGATAATATAAGTAATATTATAAAGGAAGAAAGATAATTAAGGATAAGTTTAATTTAATAATATAGAGTAAATATAATTTAATAATAATATTTAATATTATTAAAACTCTTATAAATATATATAGTAAAATATATATAATAATAATATAATTAATAAATATTAGTATAATATAATTATTATTTATTAATATTAATAATAAAATTTAATAAATAATAAAAATTTAAAATTAAAATCCTTATAGTTTTATATATATAATTATATAAATAATTAAAAATATATTAATAAGAAATCTTATAAACTTTATATATTAAGTAATATATAAATTTATTTTTATAAAAATAAAAAATATTATAATAATTAAAGCTTTTTATTAAAAATAATAATATTTTTTTATTTAAAACTTATAAATTATTATTTAATTATAAATTAAAATTAAAATAAGAATATTTAAATTTTAAACAATCTTCAAATTAAATTAATCTTTAAATTAAATTAATCTTTAAATTAAATTAATCTTTAAATTAAATTAATCTTTAAATTAAATTAATCTTTAAAAGAATTAAAAAGGTTTACTTTAATATTTATTAATATTAAAAGAATTTATATTATAATAGAAAAGAAATAATAAAATTAATAATTTAATATTATTTAATTAATATTTATTATTAAAAGATAAAAGTAATAAGTAATAAATTTTATATTTAAATAAATAATTATAATAAAACTATTAATAGTAATAAATTTAGGAAATATAATATAAAAGGAATAATTAAATTTAAATATTTAGAATTTAAATATTATAAGAAATACTTAAAGTTATACTTTAAGGTTAAAGAGAGATTAATATAGAATAATTAAAAAAAGACTTTAATATTTTAAATATTAAAAGAATATTTAATAGCTTTAATAATTATATAAATATAAATATAAACTTTACTTTAATAATATAGAAAATACTTTTAAAAAAGCTTTTTATTTAGAATAATAATAATTATTATTATATTATTAATAATTTATAATAATTATATATTAAATAATATTTTAATAAAGAAAAAGATATTATATTTATAAATAATAATAAAATATTTCTTATTATAATAATTAATTATTATATATATTTAATAATATATATTTATAGTAATTCTAATAATTATTAAATAATTATTAAGTATATTATATTTTTATAATAAAGCTTTATACTTCCTTTTATTCTTTTTCTTTTATATTATCTTTATTATTAATCTAGCTTAATTTATATTATTTTAATAATACTTAAGATTATTTAATATTACTTTTAGAAATTATTACATTATATATATATTAAAGTTTATATTAAGCTTTATAATATTATTTCATTTATATAAAAAATATAAGCTTATTTAATTAAATTTAATTATTAATTACTTAAAGCTTAATTAATACTTAATTATAGTTTTAAGCTATATTTAAATTTAAATATTATTAATAATTAAATTATTAATAAAGGTTATATTATTATAATTAAAGTAGTTAATTATATAGCTTAATAATTTATAATTATTACTTAAAGTATTTAAAAATAAATATTTTTAAATATTTAATAATAAATTTATAATTACCTTTTTAAAGCTAAGGTATATAATTTAAAGTTAAAAGCTTTATTAAAATAATAGCTAATATATATATATAGAATAGCTATAATAAGGCTTCTAACTTTAAATTATATACTTTAGCTTTAAGAAGCTAATTATAAATTTATTATTAAATACTTAAAGATACTTATCTTTAAATACTTTAAGTAATAATTATAAGTTATTAAGCTATTTAATTAGCTTACTTTAGCTATAGTAATAAAACCTTTATTAATAACTTAATTATTAATAATATTTAAATTTAAATATAGCTTAAAGCTATATTTAAATATTAATTAAGCTTTAAATAATTAATAATTAAATTAAATTAAATTAAATAAGCTTATACTTTTTATATAAATTAAATAATAATATAAAGCTTAATATAAACTTTAGTATAAATATAAAATAATACTTTCTAAAAGTAATATTAAATAATCTTAAATATTATTAAAATAATATAAATTAAGCTAGATTAATAATAAAGATAATATAAAAGAAAAAAGTAAAAAGAAATTTAAAGCTTAAAGATATAATATATTTAATAATAATTTAATAATGATTAGAATTACTATAAGTATATATTATAAAATATATATAATATAAATAATATTAATAAGTATATTATTAATAAAAGCTATATTACTATAATTAAAATAAATTAATTAAATAATTTAATAATTCATAATTATTATTTAAAGTATTTAAAAGTATATATATTAAAAAGCTTAATAATAAATTTATAATTTACTTCTTAAAGCTAAGGTTATTTATTAAAAATTAAAAGTATTATAAAAATAATAATTATTAAATATATATATAATATTATATATATCTTATATTTATTATATATATTTTACTATATATATTTATAAGAGTTTTAATAGCATTAAGTATTATAATTAAATTATATTTACTTTATATTATTAAATTAAGCTTATTTTTATAATAAAGCTTTATACTTCCCTTTATCTTTCTTTTTTTATAATATTACTTATATTATCTTAATTAATTTTAATATTATTTATTATTATTATTAGAAAGTATTACTATAAGTAATATTATTAAAGCTTTTTAATTTTATATTTTAATTAATATAATTTATATAAGCTTATTAAACTTAATTAAGCTATTATTAACTTATATTATTAAATATTAAATATTACTTTAATTAATATTTAAGCTTTATTAAATTTAATAATTAAATTAATAAAAATAACCTTATAGCTATAATTAAATTAAGCTTATTAAAGACCTTAATAGTTTTAAAGTATTTTTATAATTTATAAAAAACATTATTTAATAAGCTATAGATTTTTTATTTATAGTTAATAGCTATAAGGCTAAAGGTATTATTTAATATTAATAATATTATCTTTATAATAGCTATTATTATAATTATAATTATAATTATAATTATTTTATATAATTAAAGATAAAGATTAGAAAAAAGCTATAGGAAGCTATACTAGCTTTTTATATATTATAATAATAAAACTTAATAAGTTATTAAAAACTTTAATTTATTATATTATATTTAATCTAATTAATTATTATTTAGTTTAAAAGCTATTTAAATATATATAGTTTAATTATATTATAAAGCTAAAGCTTAAGATTATATTTTAAAAAAATTAAGCTTTCTAGCTTTATATTATATATATTAGAAACTCTAAGAAAAAATAAGAATATATATTTTATAATATATATTTATAGTAATCTTAATAATTATTAAATATTAATATTAAGTATATTATATTTTTATAATAATAATATTTAATAATTATTAAAAACTTTAATTTATTAAGCTTTATTTAATTTAATTAATTATTATTAAGTTTAAAAGCTATTTAAATATATATAATTTAATTATATATTATAAAATTAAAGCTTTAAATTATATTTAAAGAAGATTAAGCTTCTAACTTTATATTAATAATATTAAGATTTAAAAATAAATAAAAAAGAAAGAATTATTAATTTTATACTATAATATATATTATTAAAAATTTATCTTTTAAGTTTTATTATTAATTTATTCTTTTTATTATTTAATTTTCTAATATATATAATATAAAACTAAAAGGTAAAATATAATATTAAACTTTAATTTAATAATATAATTAAATTATATATTATAAAATTAAAGCTTTAAATTATATTTAAAAAAGATTAAGCTTTATAATTTTCTATTTATTATCTTAAGAACTATAAGAAACTTTTTTTAATTAATTATTAAAAGCTTTAATTTATTAAGTTTTATTTAATTTAATTAATTATTATTTAAATTTGAATTTTATTTAAATATATATAATTTAATTATATTATAAAATTAAAGCTTAAGATTTTATTTAAAAAGATTAAGCTTTCTAACTTTATATTATATATATTAGAAATTTTTAAAGAATAAAAATAATAATAAGATTATTATTTATATAAACTTTTTCTTTCTTTTTTATTTTTAAATCTTAATATTATTAATATAAAATTAAAAGCTTAATATTCACTAAATATAATTTAAAGCTTTAACTTTATAATATATAATTAAACTATATATATTTAAATAGCTTTTATACTTAATAATAATTAATTAAATTAAATAAAACTTAATAAATTAAAGTTTTTATTAATTATTAAATATTATTATTATAATATATATAAAATTTATATAAGCTTTTTATTATCTTCTTTTATTCTTTATTTTTTATTATATATATATATATATATATATATTTTAATTTCTAAATCTTAATATTATTAATATAAAGTTAGAAGCTTAACTTTCTTTAAATATATTTAAAGCTTTAACTTTATAATAAGTAGCTTTAGCTTTAAGAAATAAATTATAAATTTATTATTAAATACTTAAAGATACTTATCTTTAAATACTTTAAATAGTAGTTATAAGTTATTAAGCTATTTAATTAATTTACTTTAGCTATAATAATATAGTTTTTATTAATAATTTAATTATTAATATTACTTAAATTTAAATATAATTTAAAATTATATTTAAATATTAATTAAGCTTTAAGTAATTAATAATTAAGCTTAATTAAATAGATTTATATTTTTTATATAAATAAAGTAATATTATAAAGCTTAATATAAATTTTAATATAAATATAATGTAATACTTTTTAAAAAATAATATTAAATAATTTTAAATATTATTAAAATAGTATAAATTAAATTAAATTAAGAATAAAAATAATATAAAAGAAAAAGAATAAAAGATAAGAAATATAAATCTTTATAAAGATATAATATATTTAATATTAATATTTAATAATTATAAAAATTACTATAATTATATATTATAAAATGTATAATATTATATATATATATAATAATTATTATTTTTATAATACTTTCAACTTTTAATAAATAATTTTAATTTTAAGAAATAAATTAAAAATTTATTATTAAGTTCTTTAATATATATACTTTTAAATACTTAAAATAATAATTATAAATTATTAAGCTATTTAATTAACTTACCCTAGCTATAATAATATAATGTTTATTAATAATATATTTATTAATATTATTTAAATTTAAATATAGCTTAAAGCTATATTTAAATATTAATTAATATTTTAATAACTATTAATTAAGTTTTATTAATATACTTTATATATATTATATAAATTAAAAGATTAAGCTATAAGATTTTAATAATATAGCTTATAATAATTAATTTTAAAAATAATATTAAATAATTTTAAAAGCTATTTAAATATATATAATTAAACTATATATACTTAAATAGCTTTTAAACTTAATAATAATTAATTAAATTAATTAAAACTTAATAAATCAAAGTTTTTAATAATTATTAAGTATTATTATTATAATATATATAAAATCCTACTTAAAGATATAATATACTTAATAATAATTAAATAACTATTAAAATTACTATAAATATATATTATTAAATATATATATGAAATATATATTATTATACATAATATAATTAAAGCTTTATAGCTTTATTTTTAAATTTATATAATTTATATAAGCTTTATTAATAATTAAATATAGCTTTAAATTATATTTAAAGAAAATTAAGCTTCTAGCTTTATATTTATCTTTCTTTTTCTTTTATTCTTAAATCCTAATATTATTAATATAAAGCTAAAAGCTTAATCTTCTTTAAATATAATTTAAAGCTTTAACTTTATAATATATAATTAAATTATATATATTTAAATAGCTTTTAAACTTAATAATAATTAATTAAATTAAATAAAACTTAATAAATTAAAGTTTTTAATAATTATTAAATATTATTATTATAATATATATAAAATCTATATAAGCTTTTTATAGTCTTTTTCTAATCTTTATCCTTTCCTATATATATATATATATTCTTTCTTTATATATATATATATATATACTCTTTCTCTTTCTTTTATATATATATATATATAATAGCTATTATCTTAATAAAGCCCTTTACTTTTAATAATATACTTAGCTTAATATTTATTATTTATAAGTAATATATTAATTAAATTAAATTAATTAATTTTAATAAGCTTTATAGAAACTTATAAGCTATTAAGCTATATAATTAACTTAGCTTAACTATAGTAATATAAGCTTTATTAATACTCTAGCTATTAATATTAATTAAATTTAAATATAGCTTTAAGCTATATTTAAATATTAGCTAATATTTTAATAATTATTAATTAAGCTTAATTAATATAGCTAATATTTTATATATAAGCTAAGGGATATTATAAGCTTTAATATAAACTTTAATATAAATATAAAGTAATACTTTTTAAAAGTAATATTAAATAATCCTAAGGGCTGTTAAGATAATCTAGCTTTATATTAATAATATTAAGATTTAAAAGTAATAATATTTATATATATATATATAAACTATATATAATTCTTATAAATTAAAATTAATATTAATTATATATAATTCTTATAAAATTTAATTTTTTATTATAGTTTTTTTTAACTTTCTTTATAAAGCTGTTTTATAACTTTTTAATAATTTTATAAAAACTTAATATTTTAATTAAAAATTATTATAAATAAACTTAAAGGTTTATAAGGTTTAATAGCTTATCTTAAAGCTAAGCAGATTTGCTTTTTCTTTATAATAAAAATACTTAATAAACCCTTTTATTCTACATACCCTTATTCGCTGCCCCTAGCTATTCTTTTTCCTTCTCTATATTATTATATTTATTATTCCTTTTCCCTTCTAACTTAATATATCATGGCTGATATACATTATAATCTTCCGGATGGCCTAAGCCTCACACGAGCAATCCCAGATGACATCCCGCAAATTAAAGATATCGTTACTGCTGCATATACGAAGTATATCGAGCGAATTGGTAGACCCCCGGCTCCTATGACGGCCGATTATGGCCATCTTCTACAGTCGCATGATGTCTTTATTCTGAAAGTATATCACGAGGCAACAGGAGCCAGGATCGTTGGCTCAATCGTCCTCGGGTTAAACCAAGATGAGGACTCCGTCAAGGTCAATAACCTTGTTGTCGACCCTCAGTCTCAGGGAAAAGGGTACGGCCGCATGTTAATGACCTTTGCCGAAAATTTCGCGAAGGAAAAGGGACTTAATGCATTGACCTTATTCACGAACTCCAAGATGCATGAGAATCTGACATTATACAACAAAATGGGGTTCGAAATAACGGACAGACGGACCGAAGACGGCTACGACAGGATTTATTTCCGAAGGACCTTTTCTTGACCACGAAGGCGGGCTATCGTGCAGCTTTTCTGGTTGAATATACAAAAGCCCCTTGATTTTTACGTTTACATCGCGGTTACTGCAGACATCAATAGACAAGGGCACTTTTGCTATAAATAATCTCAGTTCTTTTGTACCTCACTGAACAATAATGTCTGCCAATTCCATCATTTAGCACTGATCGCATAGGAGGGGATATTCCCAATAGCTCTGTATGCTCTTCTGCTGCAATTATCTACGTGCGTACTCCCAAAAATACACTTATTTCAATGGCCAGGTACGTGTGCGGAGTACCCGTAGGCACCGAGTGCGGGTTCGATTTTTGAAGGGTAGAGGGTAGAGGGGTGGAGGCACGAGGGGCATGGAGGGGCGTGTGTCATCTACGAGCTAAAGCCGCCGATGTCGCTGACGCTGTCAGACTTCGTCCCAGATTTCTAGATGACTCGAGGAGCCGCCCAGTAGCGGATGCTTTACGCCTCGTTTCGCCAACACGACTAGGCAAGCGGCTGGAATTGTACCCGACAGGGATCTCGCAGCACGCTCAAGGTGCAAAGCATTATTGCTTTGAGTCGCTGACCATGGCACAATCCACCGCCGGAGAGCCAACGCGCATCTCCATTCTAGGCGAGCCCAATATACTCGTCAGTCACGATCTTTGGCAAGACTTCGTCCCCAAGGATCTGCTCGATAATGTTCCGTCGTCGACCTACGTCCTCATCACCGACACGAATCTGTTCCAATCATACGTGCCGACGTTCCAGCAACAATTCGAGTCAGTTGCAGCCCAAAGATCGAAGCCTGCCCGCCTCCTCACCTATGCAATCCCGCCGGGCGAAGCTTCTAAAACGAGGGAGACGAAGGGCGATATCGAAGATTGGATGCTCTCGCAACAATGTACTCGTGATACCGTTATCATCGCGCTGGGAGGAGGTGTCATTGGCGATATGATAGGTTATGTTGCCGCTACGTTTATGCGCGGAGTTCGCTTTGTCCAGGTTCCGACGACGCTTCTTGCTATGGTTGATTCATCTATTGGAGGGAAGACGGCAATTGATACACCTATGGGAAAGAATCTGGTCGGGGCTTTCTGGCAGCCTAGGCGCATATACATCGACTTGAATTTCCTCGAAACTCTGCCTATCCGCGAATTTATCAATGGTATGGCAGAGGTCATTAAGACAGCTGCCATTTGGGACGAGTCTGAGTTCACAACTCTCGAGGAATCTGCAGCTCAGATCCTCGAATGCGTTCGTTCTACAGGTTCCGGCCGTTTGAAGTCAATTCGTGACATCCTCCAGCGCATCGTGGTTGGCTCCGCCCGTGTTAAAGCGGAAGTCGTGTCTAGTGATGAAAGGGAGGGGGGTTTGAGGAATTTGCTCAACTTTGGACATTCTATTGGACACGCCATAGAGGCCATTCTGACGCCTCAGCTCCTACACGGGGAAGCTGTAGCTATCGGTATGGTCAAAGAAGCCGAACTTGCTCGATTTCTTGGTGTACTTCGACCTAGCGCCGTTTCCCGCCTGGTGAAGTGTATCTCTAGCTATAATCTCCCGGTATCCCTACATGACAAGAGTGTTGTCAAACTTACAGCAGGCAAACAATGCCCTGTCGATGTCATGTTGGAGAAGATGGGTGTCGATAAGAAGAATGATGGAAAACTAAAGAAGATTGTGCTTCTATCGGCTATTGGGAAGACCTACGAACCGAAAGCGAGCGTGGTAGAGGACAGATGCATTCGCACGATACTCTCGCCCTCGGTTCGTATCACAACAGGCGTACCGTCAGACCTCGAAGTAATCGTGACACCCCCAGGATCTAAGAGCATTTCAAACAGAGCGCTGATATTAGCTGCCCTGGGCTCAGGGAGTTGCCGAATCCACAACCTCCTACATTCTGATGACACAGAATATATGCTTTCGGCCATTGCGCAGTTGGGGGGTGCAACCTACAGATGGGAAGAAGCCGGCGAAGTCCTCATCGTCAATGGAAAGGGTGGCAAGCTACTAGCGACCGACGAGCCTCTTTACATTGGGAATGCTGGCACAGCTTCTCGATTCCTCACCACCGTTCTCGCTCTCTGCTCTTCTACCGATCGGGTCAAGTCTACCATTCTTACAGGAAATGCGCGTATGAAAGTTCGGCCCGTTGGCCCCCTTGTTGATGCGCTCAGGTCGAATGGTGTGAGCATCGATTACCTTGAGAAGGAGAAAAGCCTGCCACTTCGAATAGATGCGGCTGGCGGACTCGAAGGGGGAGATATTGATCTTGCCGCCACAGTATCCTCGCAATACGTCTCATCCATTCTCATGGCTGCTCCATATGCCAAGAAGCCAGTCACACTTCGACTCGTGGGCGGAAAGCCTATTTCTCAATTGTACATCGATATGACGATACAGATGATGGCGGCCTTTGGTGTGAACGTGGTCAAGTCCGCCGAAGAGCCCAATACCTATCATATCCCCAGAGCTGTATATCAAAGCCCAGCTGAGTATACCATCGAGAGTGATGCCAGCTCTGCAACCTATCCGCTCTCTATTGCTGCAATCACTGGCACAACCTGTACTGTGCCTAACATTGGTTCAAGATCCTTACAGGGGGATGCCCGATTCGCAGTCGAGGTCCTGAGGCCAATGGGATGTAAGGTTGAGCAGAGCGATACGTCGACGACCGTGACTGGACCCCCTATAGGTAGGCTCAAGGCTATTCCCCACGTCGATATGGAACCTATGACGGATGCTTTTCTTACGGCGTCTGTCCTTGGCGCAGTGGCAGACGGCAAAACGCAGATCACTGGTATCGCGAATCAGCGTGTCAAAGAGTGCAACCGCATTGCTGCTATGAGGCTGCAATTAGCCAAGTTTGGCGTCAAGTGTGATGAGCTTGACGACGGCATCGAGATAAATGGACGCCCCTACCAGTCCCTGGAGAAGCCTCAGAATGAGATTTATTCCTACGATGACCATCGTGTAGCAATGAGTTTCAGTGTTCTTTCGGTGATTACTCCCCACTCGATTCAGATCAGTGAAAGGGAGTGTACCGGCAAAACCTGGCCAGGGTGGTGGGATGTCCTATCCCAGTCATTCAAAGTGACACTCGATGGGGCTGATGCTGAAAAAAATCATGAAGAAGCCCCTCTGAAGGATAAAACCGCACAACATTCTGTCTTCATTATTGGTATGAGAGGCGCAGGGAAAACCACTGCTGGCCGGCAAATGGCAAAGCTACTCAATCATACTTTTATCGACCTGGACGAGGAATTGGAAAAAAGAGCCGGAATGACAATACCTGACATGATCCGGGGTCCCAGGGGCTGGGATGGTTTCAGAGAAGACGAAGTCGCTCTCTTGAAAGATGTCATGGAGACTCATGGGACTGGACATGTGTTCTCTTGCGGGGGAGGCATTGTTGAAATACCTTCTGCTCGTGAACTTCTGAAAGCCTACACTCAAAAAGGGGGCCCTGTTGTACGCATTCACCGTGATACAGACCAGGTCATTGAATATCTCATGAGGGATAAGACACGCCCAGCCTACACCACTGAGATCCGAGACGTTTATGAGCGTCGAAAGCAATGGTATGATGACTGTAGTAACTTGATGTACTACAGTCCTCACGCAGAAAGCTTAAGTCGGCCCGATCATATACCTGATGATTTCCGGAGCTTCGTCAACGTAATGAGCGGCAAGTGTGACTGTCTTTCTAATGTGCTGAGTAAGAAGCAGAGCTTCTTTGTCTCCTTAACGCTGTCCAGACTTGAGGAAGCCGTGGATCTCATTCCGCAGCTTGTGGTCGGATCCGACGCAGTCGAGCTGCGAGTTGACCTACTCGAAGACCAAACCACCGAGGGCGTGATCAAGACAGTTTCTATTCTGAGGCACGTTTCGAAAATACCCATCATATTCACTGTTCGCACTGTTTCCCAGGGCGGTAAGTTCCCGGATGACGCTCATCCTGATCGTCTTAGGCTCTATAGCCTGGCAATTCGCCTGGGTATCGAGTATCTCGACGTTGAACTTGACAGCCCGTCCGATATTATACAGACCATATTGGAGGCAAAAGGCGCAACCAAGATCATCGCTTCTCATCACGATCCTAATGGGGAATTGTCATGGAGGAACGCTTCTTGGGTTGCATTCTACAACCGTGCCCTCCAATTTGGTGATATTATCAAACTTGTTGGCGTCGCCAAATCCATGTCAGACAACTTTGATCTGGCCAAGTTCAAACAGAAAATGCTTGCAGCGCACAAGACTCCGATAATTGCTCTAAATATGGGAACTGCAGGGAAGTTGAGCCGTGTTCTCAACGGCTTCCTAACCCCTGTGTCCCACCCAGCTTTACCCTTCAAGGCTGCCCCAGGGCAACTATCTGCCACGGAGATCCTGCAAGCCTTATCTCTCATAGGCGAGATTGAGGAAAAACACTTCTATCTTCTGGGCAAGCCAATAGCCGAGTCCCGTTCGCCAGCACTTCACAACGCGTTGTTCAGAAGCACAGGCCTTCCGCACAAGTATAGTCTACTGGAGACTGATAACGTAGGCGACCTCGATCGCGTATTACGCAGGCCCGACTTTGGTGGAGCGTCCGTTACTATCCCACTTAAATTGGACATCATGAGCCGTCTAGACGACCTGACCGAGGCGGCTCGCTTGATTGGTGCTGTCAATACTATTGTCCCTCAAGGCGAGCGGGAGGGGCGCCAGAGGCTTACGGGAGATAACACTGATTGGAAGGGGATGGTGTCTGCTCTTCATAATGGCGGTGTTGCTACCGTCAATGATGGATACTCTGGCCTCGTCATCGGAGCAGGTGGTACTACTCGTGCTGCCATCTACGCTCTTGAATCCATGGGATTTGGCCCAATATATATTGTCGCTCGAGATGTAGCCAAAGCTACATCGCTCGTGGAAGGATTCCCCTCTGAGTACAACTTAGAAATTCTGACTACAGCAAGCGATATCAAAATTCAGCCTTCGGTCGTCATCAGCACCATCCCGGCCGATAAGCCCACTGACCCGAATATGCGCGAAATTGTCGTTGATGTTCTTAGTAAAGAGCCCCAGGCCGACAAACCCCGCGTGCTCTTGGAAATGGCGTACAAGCCTCGCCAAACGCCCGTCATGCAGCTGGCCGAAACCGCTGGTGGCTGGACCACGATTCCTGGCCTGGAGGTTTTGGCAGCGCAAGGATGGTACCAGGCAAGTTTCTTTCGCCGCGCTCTAGTAAATCCTGTGCCATGCTAATGATATACAGTTCGTTACTTGGACTGGCATAAAGCCATTGTATTCCGATGCCCGCCAAGCTGTCCTTGGAGAGTAAACTTACATGTATGTATGACGCAATCGTACATGGCATAATAAAAGTTAGACTATGGGCATTCAATGCTATTTCTGATTATAGACGAAGGAAAAGAAAACCCTCATATAATAAAAAGTGCGTTTCTCGATTCTCCAAGTTAAGATCCAGATAGATCCCTTACCTAGATCCATTATAGTAGTAATCTCGAGTATAATTTAGTGCTTTTCGTCCTATAGCAATGTCGCCTGCTTCCTAGCCTTTGCTAAGAACTTACTAACTAATTATTTAAGCAAAGCTTCCGTAAAGCTTAAAAAGGTATAGTATATAAAGATAAAAAGTAGTTTTCGTAAAGCTTTGCTGAAAAATAGAAAAGGTAGCGCTCTCTACCTTATTCTTATTAACTTAAATAAAGTATTATTCTTAAGAATTAAATAAAATATTTAATTAACTTACTTGAATTATAATAATATTATCTTTATTAATATTTTAATTATTAATATTATTTAAATTTAAATATAGCTTAAAGCTATATTTAAATATTAATTAAGCTTTAAGTAATTAATAATTAAGCTTAATTAAATAAGCTTATATTTTTTATATAAATTAAATAATATTAATAAATTTAATATAAACTTTAATATAAATATAAAGTAATATATTTAAAAATAATATCAAATAATCTTAAATATTATTAAAATAATATCTATTAAATTAAATTAATAATAAAAATAATATAAAAAATAAAAAAAAAGAAATATAAAGCTTTATTATAAAGATATAATAAATTTAATAATA
>PXOB01000164.1:0-25831 GCA_003012115.1 Trichothecium sympodiale
CCTACTCCTGCCGCTGCTCCTCCCGGCCTCGCTCCCGTACTCGTCTCTCTCATCAAAGGCATAATACCCGCTCCGGTACCCATCCTCCCTCTCAGCCCTCCTCCTGTACTCGTCCCTGTACCGACCCCTCCTCTCGTCCCGACCAAGATCGCTTCTTCTCCCTCCCTCGCTCCTACGGCTGCTACCGCCGCTCCTCTCGCTACGGCTCCGGCCGCCCTCACTCTCCCTCCTCTTCTTCTTCTCCTCGGACCGGCGCTAGTGCTTCTCGTACGCCTTGTCAAAGTTCCAGAGGGCCAGGCCGCCCATGGCGCACAGCGTCAGGGCCTCGGTCCAGTCGAAGCCGCCAAACGTCCTCTCCGTCTCCTTTTGGTTTTCGGAGCGGTGGGGTGGCGGGGATGGTAACCGGACCATGGTTGGTTTTGGTAATGTCGTTTTTGTTCTGTTGTATGTGCGTATATATGATATGTGTAATGATGTATGGTGTGTGTGGATTTGTGGGGAATATTCGTTAACAATACAACGAAGAACACTTCCTTTCTTTTTAAGATGTTGTAATCGTGATGAGGTGGAATAATTCAAATGATGAAAGAAAAGTGGGAGATTATTCGCCTTTTGTATGAGTTATACGGCGTGAATGAGAGAACCATTGTCCCTCTCACGATGACTGTGATATGTGCTCTTGAATCAAGGGCCCATAACGGTCCGTACTTTTCCCTGGGGAAAAAAAAGGAACAATCCTCCCCGCCTCATGACGCCAGATTGAAGCACAAGACGATGGTGATTCGATAGTTTGGCGGCGGTATGATGTCACCCCACAGACAACGCATCACATCCCTTGGGCTTTTGGACGCTAAACCCCAAGCAACCTCGACCAGGAGCTTAGGTCAGACGGTGCTGAACAACAACAACATCATTCTTCAAACCAAGCGGAATCGTCTGCCGTCTGCCGCTGCGGGGGCCACTTGTTAGCATTGAAAGCGAGCGCATTTCCTGACGTCAGGAACGGGAGACATGTTGTGATTGGGATATTGCATTAAAGCCTTCTGGTCTATGACATATATGTGGCATGGCATGTCTTGGTCTGAGCGTTTACGTCGTCTAATCATCAATCATTGGCTTTTCTATGCAAGTCTCAGGGCCCTTCACATACATAGCATCAGATCAGATACTCGCTCGCCGCGGCGCCTTGGTCCTACGCAATGCCTGCTTAGCCCCCGCTTCCTCGATCATGGGTAGAGCCCCACGCTCCCGCATCTTCTGGAGAAATTCTTGCCCATACTCGTATCCCATCTGATAGATCTCATCAAACTTGCCGAAATCCAGTGTCCCGTAATTATCAATGGGTGGTCGCATGTAGATGCAACCAGGCATCATCTTGGCACGCTCCAGAGCATCAACACTAGAGACGTAGGCCAGACGGGCTTGAATCTCAGCCAGTGTAGGCGGATTAGGATGCGACGAGAATGGATTCCATCTGTTGACGAAAGCCCACATTCCAGAGAGTGTATCGCCATAGGTCTGCGGAGTGTCATCATCCACAGCACCGACATCAATAGCGAAAATAATGTCTACTCCTAGACCTTTCATGTGCGATACAGTAAGATTGTCCACATAGCCGCCATCGAGTAGCATGCTACCCTCATCGCACAACGGCGGGAGTAGACCCGCCAATGACATGGACGCTCGAATGTACCTCCATGCGTAGCCGCTGGTATGGAACTCTACTCGGCTTTTGCTGATATTGGTGGTGTTGCAGTAGTACTCCAACCAGAAGTCCTCAATCTGAGTGTTGCCAAAGGCTTTGAAGATACCTCTGTTGAACTCGTGACCCGTCGTGTAAGAAGCAGACGGATACGTCAAATCCAATGCGAATCGCCACAAGCTGGCCATTCGCCCAGAAAATTTCTTAGCGAGACCAAACATTGGCACCACATCCGCATGCCTTGCATAAAGCGCGCCAACGAATGCACCGATCGAAGTTCCGCCAACCATGTCGACAGGGATGCCAGCTTCTTCCATTGCTCGAATGATGCCAATCTGGCTGATACCTCTGGCACCACCGCCTCCGAGGACTAAACCGACCGACTTGCCGCAGAGCCTGCGAGCTAGTCGATGGAAGTCGCCCTTGAAAGGTGTCTCCAGTGTCTCCCAAGCGGAGTGATGGGCTTTTCGCGACGTGTACTTCTGGATCTCTGCCTGCAAGACTTGCACGCGCTCCTTTAGAGCTTGCCCCAATTTCTTCGACGGAGGGTGAGCAGGCATGACGTTTGTCTTGAAGTTCATCTGAATGTGATGGTGCCCACCGTTGATCCAAGTGCGATTACGGAGCCATGCTCTGGTGACACCTGGTCGCGAGTAGCGCTCACTATGAAGGAGCACCAACGTCTTGCGTGCAGTGGACTTGGTACCAAGCATGAAACGTTCGTACTCGCCGATGGCCTCGGAGCCTTCAGCCAGACCAACGAGCAAGATACTATCAGCTTGTGCAATGCAGGTCTCCGTCCATGGAGAGTTTACGTGAGTATCTGAAAGCTGATTGTCAGCAATGTTCTCTTCCTTAAGACCCAGAAAAGTTTGAGGAAGTAAATGTAATCAGGAAAAAATTAGAGTTAACATGTACCATCAGCGGCTGTGCCTTTGGACATAAAGGTTGTTCATCATGAAATAGGTGCTTGATAGAGTAGAATAGCTCTTACCTGCAACATATACCACGAGACCATACTTCTCCTCGAGATCAGCCAAATACTGAGAAAGTCTCAGCTTGCCAATCTTGCTAAAAGCATGCTTACCCAGGTGGTTGAGAATAGCAGCTTGGTTCAAAGAAGTAGCGCCGCTAGGAGGCCCGACTTGTGCCAAAGCAGTCATCAGTCGATGTCCAAACTCAATCACCGGAACACCAGCAGAAACAGGGAGTATAGCCACTGTTCGCAAGTTCATATTTGACTTGCGTTTATTGGTGATAGACCCGCCTGCTTCTTTGCCTAGGTCATGTGTGGCATCATCCATCGTAGCCCTCATCCGAGTCGCGATGATCTTGGATATCTTCATGGCGATGTTCGGGTGCTCCTGGGCCAATCCGTTGAAGAGAGTTCGGGGGAGCTTCACAAGCTCGGTGTCACGAATCGCATGGAGAGTCCCAGATCGCGGCGTCTCAGTCAAGACTTCCAGTTCTCCAACACTCTCACCCTGGCCAAACTCGGCCCGAGCCGTCATCTTGCCATCCTTTTTGTCCTCGACGAGCCGTAGACGACCATTGAGAACAATGTAAATGGCATCACTCTCATCACCTCTTTGGTAGATGGTTTGCTGCGCATTGACCTGAACCCATTCGAGCGCGAAGTCGATATGTAGGACCAAAGGTGGGAGAATGTGAGTTAACCGCTTGGCCATTGTTAGAAGAATTATTGGGTATCTATCCACAATCCTTTCCAATGATGTTCGGGGTAGGAAACCGACGTAAACATCAGTCTTTGCGGTAACGTCAATGAAAGAACGATAGGAGGATACGCTGCCGATATAGCCAGCCAGGCCACCTGGCTTTACTAATGCAACACGACGACGATGTTTGGAACCCCGCTCCGGCGATCCGTTCTTCTCGCGAAGCGTTTCTGACCGCGCCAAAGCTGGGAAGGACTCTGAGACTGGATTCTCTGGCGTAGAATCCCCGCTACTCTTTGACTCGGGCCGGGATGGGGGAAACATATCACTTGTACCCCCTTGGGTCGTAGTGCCAATCTCGAGAAATCCATCCACGACATAGTAGAGGCCAGGGTTTCGTTCACCTTGCTCGACCAGAACAGACCCCTTAGGGAAGAAGACAATCTCAACTTCATCCTTCATATCGTGTGATAGACCATGGGCTGTAGGTGTAGTATGAGTGGCGAACCCACTGGATGTTACCGATTCGGTCTCACCATCAATAGACCCTTCAAGAGGACCCATGAAGCCGAAGGCATTATTGTTGTGAGGCAGTGTCCTAACTCGTCTATCTAAAGAGAGTAAGCGAGGTGAACCCTCAATCGATTCAGGTTCTCTTGAAGCACTGCCACCACTGTCAAGACCAAGCGCCTTGAACATTGATTCTAGAATGGATGATCTAAAGAGATTCTCTTCGTCAACCGAATCTCGGTGGTCAATTGGCAAGCGATTCTGCTTATCAAAAGGGTGCAAGGAACGCTGCGAGAGTGGGGTCATGCTATCCTGGCTGCCTGAAATTGTTGGATCTTGTTTACCATCGGCGACCGACATGCGAAGTGTTCCCCGAGATAACTGTACATTAGTCAGAAGATCACCGGGGCCGGGTGTCGTGGGATGAGGCTTGTCTTGAGACGACACAACGGTTTTACTCGTTGACAGCGGTGATCGAGTCTTGGAGAAAGAATGCAACACAGCCTCTTTACGTAGGGTCGTACTTGACCTACGGCGGCGAGTAGCTGCGGGATTGTGTAAGGCGATTCCCTTCTCTCCTTCATCATCGCCAATGCGCTCCCGCTCTCGGCTGAATTTCTCCTTCAGACGGTTCAAGGCATCGCCCCGAAGAATGTTTGGCAGTTGGCACACGGTGTACTTGATAACGTCCTTCTCAGTCTGCAAGACTTCGCCGGTGAGCCCCAAGTAGTTGAAGGCCTGCGAGAGGGTAACTCGTTGGAAACGTGACAGGATGACGTGCACGATATGGGAAGTGGCTTTGGGATATACCCGTATCAGCCGCCTAAAGGCACTTGCAGGAATAATAGCAATCGTGGTGTCAACCGTTGCCCGAGCAATGATATCTGGATGGGCAGAGTTGGAGGTCATGCGCTTTGGCATTCCTGGTCTCTGTGGAGTAGGCTGGCTCGTTCCAGGACCAGGGCCAGGAGCGGGGGAGTCTAAGGAAATGGGCGGTATCTGCGAGGTCATCGCGATAGAAGGTCCATTCCCACTGCTTCCCTCCCGATGTAGACCATGCTGGGCCCTATCGTTGAGATGAGGGCTGCTGGGCATCGAGACAGGTATCTCGGAAGGAAAAGTCGCTGATACTCCATTGAAGCTCGTCTGTCGCGGACCACTCGGGTGCGGGGTACTTTGATCTTCTTCAGGTCTTAGTTTGACATGCTCGGTAAAGAGCGACATAATAGAGAAGAGAGATGACATAGGGGCTCCGTTGCGAACCTCTGTCAGGAGCTGGTATCTCTGATGACCTGGAGGTGTATCCTCCTCATCAGAGTCATTCCCCCTGCCCACGTGATTCCTATTTCGAGGGTCGAAGTGCGACTTGACAAAGATCTCAACGAGCCCGTCTACGACAATGCAAAACCCCTTTTCTTCTTCGAGATCGATCGTCTCTCCGGCGATGAGTTTCCTGGTCTGCATGCTGCGGGTCAACTCGTGAAAAACTGGCCGCTCAAGATAGCCAAAGATTTGTATGGCGCTGAGGAACTCGTCGAGGTAGTTGGAGAGGCCAGACTTGGTACCCGTCTCGCGAGTATCGGCAAAGAGCTCTATTTCAGGCTCTGTCCTCTGCGGCTCAGGAGGTAGCCTCGAGTACATATTGAGGATGCGGTACCTCACGACCCAGCTGACAGCAGATCCGAGGGCTGCCAAAATGAGCATCAGGGTCGTGGCGTTCATCGTCACAGTCCAGCTAGTGGAGAACAGTTTGAACAAGACGCTAGGCAACTCAAGTGTCGTGATGCGAAGCGCCCAGTAGAGTATGGTCGAAATCAAATTTAAAATCGCCATGATGGTCCATCCAAATAACCCGAGCCAGCTGGACGAGTCCTGGGCCTGGGCGGCCACCGTCTCGGTTCCGGTGCTCATGGCTGCAGCGAGCGAGCTGCTAGAAGATCCCACGGCTTCTGAGAAGCTCTGGGACAGAGAGCCGGCCATCTCTGAGGCATTTGAAGGGTCAGATGCCATGAGTGACGCTTCTGGTTCTGCTGTTGTCGTGCCGCTCTACGCAGCATTATGTGGGCGTAGCGTGCGGAGGTGCACGTGGAAGATGTAACGCCTCCCATAACATGTGAGAGATGGGGGATGGCAGAAAATGCATTGGCAAAGAGAAAGCGGAGTTTTTTTTTTTCTGTATTTTTTTCTCTCTGTGGATTTGGAGCTTTCCTGCCCATGTTCGAGGGCTAGCACCCGAGGTTCGACCGGACCTGTTGGCCCGGGCCATGTCGACAGCTACTGCTCCGTAGACCCCCACTGTAAATTGGCAGAAAGCACTAGAGCTCTGGCGGATGGAGGGGTTCTATTAAAGCGAAAATCCCCAAATCTCAATTCTTAAAACACCACACATTTGTAACCACCTCTGTCTATGCAACCCGTAGTCAGAGAGATATTGACAACTTAACATGAGCTGAGTGGCTCTTTGCGTCCTCAGAGACATCCCAAATGCCCTTCGGTCAACTCATCCTCGGCAGCCCCGGCTCCGGCAAGAGTACCTATTGTGATGGCAGTACGCACTTCCAGTCCCACGCTGAACTTGCCCCAACAGGTCTGACGTATGTTTACTTGCAGTGCATCAATTCATGGGCGCCATAGGGCGTGCATGCTCCGTCGTCAACCTCGATCCGGCCAACGATCACACCAGCTACCCCTGCGCCCTCGACATCCGATCGCTCGTCAAGCTCGAGGACGTCATGCGCGAAGACAAGCTCGGCCCGAACGGCGGCATTCTGTATGCGCTTGAGGAGCTGGAGCACAACTTTGAATGGCTGGAGGAAGGGCTGAAAGAGTTTGGAGACGACTACATCCTCTTTGACTGTCCCGGCCAAGTTGAGCTCTACACGCATCACGAGTCTTTGCGAAACGTGTTCTACAAGCTTCAGAAGCTTGGTTTCAGGGTTCGCATCCCATTACCAGGAGCAGTAGTCAAACAACAAAGCTGACATGCGAATAGCTGGCCTGTATTCACCTATCCGACTCCTTCTGCTTGACGCAACCGTCTCTCTACGTGTCCAACGTTCTGCTTTCCCTCCGAGCGATGATCCAGATGGACATGCCACACATCAACGTCCTCTCGAAAATCGACAAGGTCCATGCGTACGACGAGCTTCCTTTCAAACTCGACTACTATACCGACGTTGACGATCTAACATATCTCACCCCAATGTTGGAGGAGGAATCCCCTGCCATGCGCAACGAAAAGTTTGGGAGGCTGCACGAGGCGATTTCAAACATGATAGAGAGCTACGGTCTCGTCAAATACGAGGTTCTGGCCGTGGAGAACAAGAAGAGCATGATGCACCTTCTCCGCGTGATCGACCGCGCCAATGGGTACGTCTTTGGTGGCGCCGAGGGGGCCAACGACACCATCTGGGCCGTAGCGATGAGGAACGAGGCCTCGATGATGGATGCCGAGGATATCCAGGAGAGATGGATAGATAACAAGGAGGAGTATGATCGGGTCGAGCGGGAAGCCGAGGAGGAGCAGGCGAGGATCCAGGAGGAACAGGCGATGGAGATTGAGCAGTCCCAGCCTATGGCTCCCGCGACATCAGCCATGGATATCGATGAAGATTTTGGCGACATGTCCGTGCCTTCAGACAGCGGCATCAAGGTAGTGAGGAAGAAGTAATCGAAATGATACCCTTTTTTCTTTTTCGTTGCTCAACCCGCATCGTCCATGAGGTCGTCCTCGTTTTGATCGCTGACATCGAGTACCATTTCGTTCTGCTCAGAAACAGCCAGACTACCAAAAGCAGACTTGTGGTTGGAACAGTTTGCCTCGTCCTTGGCGGCGATGATGAGCTGCTTGGCTCGCCGGATCGCTTCTTCTTCAGCTTTGCGGATAGTGCCGCTGACGCGCACGACGCGAAAGATGCAGGGCCGACCTTGGCCGTCCTTGACGGGTACGTGGTCCATGAATGTCAATGCTGACCATAGCTGTTGATAATGCGCTCTGGCGCATCTGATGATGAAAGTAGAAGTGGCTAGGGATAAGTACTTGACTATGTCGCGTGTGTGAGCATGAGATTTTCGGTAGCTGAGTCCACGTTGAGACCGTCTGGCTACTCACTAGCAAAGTTCTCCTGCAGGGCTCCCGCACCGTAGTCGCCATAGAGCTGAGCAACCTGTGTCCTAATCGCCTTATTTAGGCTCTGGAACGTGAGATTATCCACGGTCGGCTGGTGCAGGTAGACCGAGTTCGTGATGCCCTCCTTGGATATCTTTGCCGGCGACGGCGGGTAAAGAATATTAACCAAGAGATATCTCTCCTTTATCCTGACCATTGTGTCGCGAATATTATATTTCAGGGCCTGCGATGTTAGAAAGTGCCAATTTACAACTGGTGAATTGTGGGAGGGATAACTCTGTTTTGTGACCAAGTTCTTGGAAAGAGAAGTGTGGAAAATGATTGGTGAGCTAACCAGAAAAAAGAAATGCTCCATAATTAGTCGCAGTCAAGGTCTTGAGTGACTGACGGCCTAAAACGGCCAAAATGAGGGACCAACCCTGGAACCACCTCTTATTGCGACCTTGGAGGAAGCAAATTGTACCTACCCAACCAACCCTTTTCCTTTTTTCATTTCCTTTTTCTCCTGCCCTCACTTGGCTCATCTTATCGTTTTATGCCGCAGTCCCAAATAGTTTCATTTCATAAATCAAAGGCGACCATGGCAAGCCCCATTCAGGTTGGGATAATAGTCATTTCAACAACTGCGGCACAGGACCCTTCAGCCGATGCTTCCTCTGACATACTGTCTCAGGTATTCGCAGACGAAGGTGCTGGTAAATGGACAGTCACAAACACAAAGATCGTCCCGGATGACGCTCTCCAGATTACAGCTGCTGTCAAGCAGCTAACCGACGGCGATGATCCTGTTAGTCTCATCATCACCACCGGGGGCACCGGTTTCGCCGTGGATGACAGAAGCCCAGAGGTCAGTGGTGGTTGAGATATGATGCATATGAGAAGATACTCAAGATATAATGTAGGTTATTAGCGGGCTGCTGGATAAGCAAGCCCCTGGCCTAGTGCATGCCATGCTTGCAGCCTCCTTGGCAATAACACCGTGTAAGTGTTGGCCGAGAGTGCTTCGTCCCTTCCATCATCTTCTTCAATAGGCTTACACAAATATTATTCAGTCGCCATGATGTCCCGCCCAGTCGCAGGCGTGAGGAAAAACACCGTCATAGCTACCCTGCCAGGCTCGCCCAAGGGAGCCAAGGAAAACCTTCAAGCCATCGTCAAGACACTCCCCCATGCTTGCCTTCAAGCCGCGGGGGCCAATTCACGCCAGTTGCACTCTGGAGGAGTGAGTAAGTTGGAGAAAGACGCTGGTATCGCGGCAGGTCAGCCGTCTTCCGGAGGCCAGCACCAGCACCAGCACCAGCACGAGAGTCGTGGCTGTGGACATAGCCATGGGCATGGACATGGTCACGGCCATGGCCACGGCCACGGGGGTCTCGTCAGGCATCCTCCTCCCGCAAATGTCCTCTCAAACGACCCATCCCTAGGCCCTGGTCGGCGCTACCGCGAGTCCCCCTATCCCATGATATCCGTCGACGAAGCCCTCAGCCTCATCTCCCAGCACTCCCCAGACCCAGACATCATAACCCTCAAGACAGACAGCAGGATCATTGGCTCCGTTCTTGCCGAAGATGTCACAGCTCTAGAGAACGTCCCCGCCTTCAGGGCCAGCATTGTCGATGGCTACGCCGTGGTGGCCCCTCAGGATGGCAACCTGAAGGGGACATTCCCCGTCACTGCTGTGTCCCATGCCGCGCCGGGAGAGCTGGGCAAGCTCAACTCTGGCGAGATTGCTAGGATCACGACTGGTGCGCCACTGCCTCCGGGAGCAACATCGGTCATCATGGTAGAAGACACAATCCTCAAGACACAGACTGATGACGGTAAGGAGGAAAAGGAGGTCGACATCCACGCCGAAGGCGTCAAGGACGGCGAGAACGTCCGCGAGGTGGGCAGCGACGTCCAGCAGGGCACAATAATCCTCAACAAGGGCGAGCAGATCTCCGGCGTCGGCGGCGAGATCGGCCTCCTGGCCTCTGTAGGTGTAGCCGAGGCCCAGGTCTACCGCCGTCCCGTCGTCGGCGTCCTCTCGACGGGCGACGAGATTGTCGAGCACGGTAGACCCGGGAATCTGCGGCTCGGAGAGGTTCGCGACACGAACAGACCAACGCTCATCTCCGCCGTTAGGGAATGGGGCTTCGAGGTCGTAGACCTGGGCATTGCTAAAGACAAGCCCGGCTCCCTGGAAGAGACCCTGCGCGAGGGTCTCCGCAAGACGGACGTCCTCATCACCACCGGAGGCGTGTCAATGGGAGAACTGGACCTGCTAAAGCCGACCATCGAGCGTTCTCTCGGAGGAACTATCCACTTTGGCCGTGTGGCCATGAAGCCCGGCAAGCCGACGACCTTCGCCACCGTACCCGTGAAGAACAATTCGGGCCAGCGCGTCTCCAAGGTCATCTTTTCTCTCCCAGGCAACCCAGCCTCGGCTCTGGTAACTTTCCACCTCTTCGTCCTACCGTCGTTGCACAAGCAGGCTGGCGTCTCGCCCGTGGGCCTACCCAAGGTGCCCGTTGTGCTGGCGCACGAGTTCGCGATGGACCCGAGGCCGGAATATCACCGTGCCGTGGTGTCCGTTGGTAAGGATGGTGCACTGCAAGCCAGCAGCACCGGTGGGCAGCGCAGTTCAAGGGTCGGCAGCCTGAGGTCAGCAAATGCGCTGGTGTGTATGCCTAGCGGCAAAGGGAAATTGGAGAAGGGATCCAAGGTTGACGCTCTCATGGTGAACGCCCTGCGAGTAGGCTAGATTAGAGCGCGGGGATTTGGTTAGCGGAAATCTGCGGTATATAAGCAGAATCTTTGTATGGACATGTCAATCTTGTTGCACATTGCCTGCCAGTTTCATAATATATATTCAAGTTGACATGATCGTCTCAGACTGATGTACACGCCAAACAACAAAAACTGCACAGGTGCGGGTGAGCTATTGGTACACGCGGTAAATATATATTCCCTCTTTCACCCTTTGCCGAATCTTTCCCAACGCCGGGCCAAGTTTAACGTGCTTGGCGCGATGCAAACAATGCGCTCTCGTCTATAAGTGCGCTTTGAAAAAACGGTTTCAAATAAATGTGAGCTGATCCGCTCAATGGTTGGTCTTCGTAATAATATGTCGTCGAGAGTATTATCGAGCCGAAGGTAGAGGAATAAGCTTAAGCGCTCTCGCCGAATTCAGGGGCCTTGGAAGAGACGAGCAGACCGACAATGAGACCGAAGAGACCAAGGACAGAGCTGAAAATCTCAATGACGAGGATTTTGACGAAGCTATGGAAAAACAAGTCAGCAAGACCGCAGCAAAGTAGTGCTTTACATATAGAGTCATGGTCCCATACAGAGAAGCATCGGCAGCATCGGCCAACGCAGCGCCGGAGCCGTTGATACCGACAGCAACACCGCAAACCAAGTTGCACATGCCGACGGTGATGCCGGCCCAGAACAGCGCAAAGCCGGTGTAGTAGGAGTCGGCGGAGTAGAGCTCAGCGCCCTTGACGGGGCTGACCTTGGCGGAGAAGACAATGGCCATGATGACGCCGTAGATGGCGACGACCTCGCAGAAGATGATGGAGATGAGGTTCTTGGTGCGGATGCGCGGCGCCTTGACACCGCCGCCGAGGATGGACGAGCCCGTGATGAAGATGCCCCTGCGTTTTTTCAATCAATCAATATCTCTAAGCTCGCTCGTCGTCGATGGGGAATTTTGGCATCACGGATTCGGAGAATTCGCGGGATTGCATTGGGATCAAGAGGACGTACCACGCCGCGCCGACGACAGACAGACCGATGCAGAGGGCAATGCCCATCGATGCCCATGTGTAGGGTGATATAGATTCGAGGAACGCTCCGACGTTGAAGGACTCTCCGCTGCCCGTGAAGAGCATGTCTAGACATTGTCAACTCGTTAGCCATCTCTCTCCCTGCGCTAAAGGGCCCGTCATTCATGCAAGGAAAAACATACAAAGTCCCACAACCAGGAGGAACGACCAGATGCCGCCGATGCCGTACGTGAGACTCATCGTGGGCGATTCTGTGGGTGGTGGTGGTGGTGGTGGTATTATTCGGGGAGGGAGGAATCGGGGAGAGATACGGGGGGGGGGGGTTGTCGGTTTGCGTAGGTTGGAAGAGGAAGGGGAAAGCTTCAGTGTAGTTTGCCGATGAAGCTCCTTGTAAGCTGCGCGGCTTCGCTCCAACACAACTCGTTAGCGGAACCGTCTGCCGTTCTCAGGGCGTTAGCGCTGCCTGGCCCATTTCTTCCAACTGCAGGAGCGACGTCACATGACGCACCGCCACAGCCTTAGTCATCACCGACCACTTCGCGCATCTACACCTCCGAGAGCGTATGCCGGCCGACTTCAGCCTTTTGAAGTTAAACTTCCACTACGGGCGCGTGCAACACCTTCCCCTCTTCTCCAAAGCTCACGAGAAAAATCTCTCGAGATCGCATCGCAATAATGGCTTCCGGCGCGCAGTCTTTCTACGAGCTGTACCGTAGGAGCAGGTACTGACCGCCTCATGTGGCTATGACCACTTGCGAGAGGGCCTATTACCGAGTTGCTAACCCCAAGGGCCCCAAACTAGTATCGGCCTCGCTTTGACGGACACGCTGGACGACCTCATCAGCGATGAGCGCATCAACCCGCAGCTCGCGATGAAGATCCTGAGCAACTTTGACCAAGCCATCACGGAAGCGCTGCAGAAGAACGTCAAGCACCGCCTGTCCTTTAAGGTAAAAACGCCTCGATTCTGCTGGTACCAGTTTTATAGGGACGTCTAAAGTCGCTAATGTGATTGTCTTTTTTTTCTCGTTCACGATGATACAGGGCAGCCTCGATACCTACCGATTCTGCGACGAAGTCTGGACCTTCTTGATCAAGAATGTCACCTTCAAGCTGGATAACAATAGCCAGCAGGTCCAGGCGGATAAAGTCAAGATTGTTAGCTGCAACGCAAAGAAGCCTGGCGAAGGGTAATCGGCTGGCATACACCGATTGACACGCAGCACCCTACGGTGTGCATATGGCTTTTTAAAGGGAATGATCTTTATGTTTTTTTTTCTCCTTTCGCACATGAGTTTACGTACGGAATCTTGCATCACAAATGGTGTTTTTTTTTTTGGCGCACGGGGTTGGGATATGGGCGGAATAGGATACAATTTGCTTTATTTAATCACTACAACCCGAGCAAAGACTGATTTTTTCCCTCTCAACTCATTGTACAAGAATGTGAGCGCATTTGGTGGTTGTTATAGAATTTGGATGCCGTTGGAGATGTAAGTGGCTTAATTGTGTATTGCGAGGCTGAAACCTGGAATAGATTGATGAAAAAAAGAATCAGATAATTATATTTTACATATACGAACTAGAGCTCGATCACAGTGGGAAAAAGTGCCGCATGCGTTTGGGGGCCGTATCACAAAACGTATCATATAACACCAATTTTATTCATACTTCCTCCCATCTCCAGCCTGCGCCAAGGCAAAAAGGGAAAAAAAAAATAAAAAAACAGTGCACCCGCCCCGGGGCCGCCGCAATCCGCTTCCTGCCAAGTGTTATTAGTGGCCGCCCGCATCCCCGGAACCATGTCCATTAACACGAGCCCGCTCACTAGGTACCTCACCTTATCCGTGCCACATAATATACATTACACACTGTACATTCCGAACGGTCCGTTTCCTTGAGCAACAAACAAGCCCTCCATCATGGTCCGCCGACGCAAGAAGAACACCTCAGAGGCCACCTCCCCCTCTCATGTCAGCAGCATGCCCGATGAAGCCCGGGGCCTAACATCGCCATGGAGCGTGCGGACGCAGTGGATGTTTTTCGCCGTTGCCAGCGGTGCTTGCGCTTCGTTCAACGGCGTCTTTGCAAAGCTGTAAGTTGTAAAACATATTTTTTCCTAATTTTCCTTCCGTTTTTAAGGTATCAGATGGTTTGCTCGCAAAGTAAATATGGGCGCTTTTATCGGAAAATTGTTCTGGGCGAAGGAAGAAAAACGCACGTTTTTGTGTTGTTACATGGAGGAAGAAAGAATTATATTGCGCTGACCTACCTTGTTCAAAAGGACAACGACTGGTCTCACAACGAGCCTTTCGCATAGCATTGCTAATACCCTCGGGCTCTCCGAGCATGAGAGTATCGTCGAAGTCGTAGTCCGTGGCATCTTCTTTGCCTTGAACATTACTTTCAATGGCGTAGTACGTTTTGACCCCCCATTACAAAACCACTCCAGACCGACCTCCTTGGAAAGAAAGTTATTACTGGTGCTGGCATGATGATGCTAATTAAAAAAAAAAAAAAAAAAAAAAAAGATGTGGACGCTATTTACGCAGGCTCTCGCCCGCGGCACTTCAACAACACAGGTTTCCATCATCAACACCTCGACCAACTTCCTTTTCACCGCCATAATGGGTCTGGCCATCTTCTCCGAGTCGCTACCGCCCATGTGGTGGGCTGGTGCTGCGCTTCTGGTTGCCGGCAACGTCATCATTGGCCGCAACGACGAGAGCAAGGAGGGCGCCGAGGATGTTGCCGCAGCTGCATATGAGCCTCTTGCGCAGCAAGAAGAGGGCGTGGAGGAGGATCTGAGGCGGAGCAGAAGCCCTGATGAGGATGAGGATGTTGTTGATCTTGGGGATGATTTAACAGGGGAGGGGCAGCGGTGATTTGCTTGGACATCCAGATTGAGACACTTGAACAATGATTAAATCATATATGGCGTTCATTATTCTGGAGGGTGACTCGACGCCATCATCTAATTTAAATGATGTTAAAAGCAACAAATATATACCTAGTTGGCTACAAATTGCCACACAAAAACATGACATCAAGTTTCATTGTCGACTCTCCAGTTCGACACCAGCATCTGAGTCGTCTTCGTCCCCATTCAAAATGGGTCCGCCTCGCGGCTGTGATAATCTTGGTGGAATATCTCGGTCACTTAGTCGTATTCTTCCACCCGTCACGCTAGACACCTTGTCGACTACCCAATGACCTGTCTTGCGCATTATAGCCCAGAGTTGCTCCTGTCCTTCGTTGATCCGATGATCGTCCTTGGGGTTCTCTGCAGCTTCCACCTTGAACTGATATTTAAGGCAGTCTTTGGCTGTTACCAAGCCTGTAAGTTTCCCGTGGTACTCGACAAGAATCACACGAGGGCCGATCTTGCGGAAGAGCTCCATCACAATCTCCAGTGGAAGGCGGGGATGAGCAGTGACGGGGCTAGCGTCAACGTATCGACCAAAGTCCAATGACCCAGAAGCCATTGCATCAGAGACCGTGGGGGTGATTGGCATGCCCGAGCTGGCTGTCGGCGTGGGAGCGAATAGGCACTTTGTCCTCGGGTCAATAGCTCGCTCTTTTCTCTGGCGGTCGATGGCATATCGCAGCTCCGTCTTCCCAATGTAGCCAACAAGTATTCTCGAGTTCATGTCTTCGACAACGGGGAATCCTTGGTACTTGTCGTCTGCTATCATGTGCTCAATTTCCGCCACAGTTAAGCCGCTGACGGGAAGTGAGACGAGAGACGTCTGCATCGCTTGAGATACGGGAACGCCAAAGTTGTGCTCCTCCTTATTGTCTATAAATGGAAACCCATTGAACCAAATCATACGATCGGCAATGCCGCCCTTGCCGAACAACTCGCCTACGGCTTTCGTGACGCCAACGACAATCATTGTTGGTAAGATGTAGGTGGTAGCACCCGTCAGCTCAAACATGATGACCACGACAGAGATGGTAACATGCATGATGCCACTCAGAGACGCTGCTGCACCGAGGAAGGCATATGTGCCTGGTGTGATGCAAGGCTCGTCTGGCTTACAGGATGCGAAGAAGCTACTGGTTGGGTTCGCTTCGTGGAGAATCTGGACAATAATGCCGACTGTCCGACCAAACGAGGCGCCAACAGCCATGGATGGGACAAAGATTCCAGCTGGTACCTTGCAGCCATATGAGATGATGACGAGGAACGTCCTCAGCGCAGTGGCTAGAACTAAGCTGATGATGTTCTCGACTCGCCGATCCGGCGCGCATAAGCCGTGATAGTTCTTTGCGCCTTCGCACTCCAAGAAGAGAATCTCCATGCTCTCTGTCATGTCGATGCGAAGGAAAGCGTTGGGATAGGCAATGATGGCTGTTCCGAGCGCAAGCAGTGTGGCTTCAAGCACAGCATACTTGGCTAGATACTTCTTTCTGAACGATGCGACTCGCATGTTCCACTTCATTACAAAAGCGCCATACAGACCCCCGAATATCCCGAGAATGACGTAAAAGAGGATTTCAAAGAAATGCCAGTCCCTATCGTAGGAAACCTGGAACATGACCATCTGGCCGGTCCGGAAGGGGTTCATGGCAGATAGCACCGCAGTGCCGACAAGCGCAGAGAAGTAACTCCGCCACAACGTCTTCAAGGGAAAGTAACTAGACATTTCTTCAAGCGAAAATAGCACGCCCCCGATAGGACTACCGAAGGCGACAGCAACACCCGTTGCAGCCGAGGCGCTCAGGATCTCTCGCGTCTTGCCAGCGTTGCGTCTATACTTGTCGAAGAATCTGGAGATGACGTTGCCCATGCAGACAGCGTAGTGAACGCTGGGCCCTTCTTTGCCGACCGACAGGCCCGAGGCAATAGCCAAGGGAAGAGTGATGGACTTGATAACGAGGGTCCAGAACCCGAGGAACCCCTTCATAACAAAACCAGCAATAATGCACTTGATTTCAGAAATACCGGAGCCAGCGGCATACGGGGCGTAGTATTTTACTAGAGTGCCAGCTACCCAAGCGAAGAGAGTCTGCCGTCATCAGTTTGCCAGTCTGGTGATTGCTTTCATTGGGATAAACTCACTGCAAAGATGATATAGATGAAATAATTAATCGGCTCGAAACCTGTCCAACGGTGCCACTCGTCGCATCCTATGAGGCATCAGCATCGGTTGTACAAATACCTCAACCAGCATTCAAACTCACCAGCATCTTCTCCCCAGCAGCAAAAGGCCTCGTTCAGGTAGAATCCAGTGGTGCAATACCCGAGCTTGATATCGGACAGCCACTCGGTGATGATATTCAACAGCGCTGCGTTGAAACCAATCGCCGCTCCAATGATTGTGACGACGATCCACCCTTGGGCAGCATCATATGACTCCCACAGGCGATATCGCCAGCCGGGATCGCCGTGCTCTCGCAGACCAGCTGCTCGTCTTCGCCTCGCTTTGCGCCGCGCTTGTTCTCTCGCCGCATCCTGCACCCAGTCTTTTGTATCATTAGCTTCCGCTGTCGCATGCCATTGGATCGTCAACTCGTGCCGTACCTATGGTTGTGAAGTCCTGTACAGTCGAGCAATTAGCCTCAATGCCGTCCTCTCTAGCTTCGTTGTCCTACACACCTCGTATCTCTTGATTTCAGCAATCTCCTCCGCAATGTGATGATCAGCTCGAGCTCCCTCGGGCGACGCCACCCCCTCTTCGGCAATCGATAGGGCAGAGGAGAGTCGTGAGCCAGGGGATGGTCGGCGGAACAGCCCAGGACTTTGTTGGCCGTCCTGGTGGAGGGATGTCGATCGGGAGGTCATGATTTTGCCAGGTCAATCATGGTTCGAGGCTGATTTCTGGCGGCTATGCGATAGAGATATAAGCTCACTAGATGTACCAAATGCCCCTCGCAGATATTTAAAGAGTTTGGCTATTATACCTGGTGGTTGGAGAAGAATGTTGTGATTGCATTTATCGATGTATGTTCAATGTCATCATGGGAGGTTGTAGGCGCCGATGGTCCGTGTGGCTGAGGAAGAGACAGCCACATTTTCGAGAGCGCGTTGAGTGGTTGCAGGACAAGCTCAATTGGGGGGAACCGCGACTTCTGCGGGTTCACTCTTGTCGAGACGTACGGTCTTGTCAAGCAAATTCAATACATCATCATCATCGTTAACCATACACCAACAGGGAACCTCGAATCTTAATTTCGGGAGACAATTAAATCAGACCACCGCCACCTACAGCCGACTTCGGAATTTGGTATATACATCCAGGTTTCTGTACAATGCAATCCAACTCACTAATAACCCGCCGCCATAGATATTTCTTCTTCGCTTTCTTGTGTGCTTCAAGCCCGATCAAAGGGGTTCGAAAAGCTCATCATCATGCCTTACAATACCACAGCCATTCCTCCCCGAAAGGAGCCTACAGGGCAAACTCAACTCCCACGTTAGTTCTCATCCCTTCTCATTTTCCAAGGAGCCTTCACCCTAAAAAAAACCCCTTGATTTTAGTTTCCAGGGTGAAAAAGGTTATTGCCCAAGATTCTGATATCAACATGTGCTCTAATAACGCCGCCTTCATCATCACCCTCGCTGCGGTACGCTTTCCTCGGAATTCTCATAATCGATTTTGACAAAGATCTAACCATTTCTACTAGGAAATGTTCATCCAGCACTTGGCCGATGAATCACACAAGCAAGTCAAACTGGAGCGCAAGCCCCGTCGCAATATTCAGTACAAGGACGTCGGTTAGTAGTTCTCGCGAGTTCAAAATCTTACATTGTACCTTCTTACCAACGCACCAACCCACAGCAAACGCAGTCTCACACCAAGATCACCTAGAGTTCCTAGAAGACATGGTCCCCAAAACAGTCCCCTTCAAGAAGATCAAGAACGCCGCTGCAACAACGCAGTCCCGCCTCAAGGGCGAGACCAAGACCGTCGACGAATCGGCCAGGCCTAGCACCGCTCAGTCCGCCAGTGGCGGTAACACGACACGAATTGTCAACGGTGACGGCGCTGAGGTCGAGGGGCCCAAGGTTATCAGCGCTGCCGCCATCGAGGATGATCCTAGTCAGCAACTTGAGCTAGAGATGAGGCAGGCACAGGGTGTGAGAAGGGATGGTGATGTCTCTATGACTGGTTAGCTATCGGCCGTTTTGCACGATTAGTGCTAGGTTTTGCGTTTAGCAGCGTTCCAATAACACACGTAGCAGCAATAATAGTGTCATCTCCATTATCAAGAAATACATTCGTCACCACTATGCCCGAACTGTAAAATCAACATTTAAAATCTAACAAGGGAAAAAAGGTCTATCATTTTGCTCCTGTTACCGAACCTGGCGGGGGAAATTCATCACCCTCACTCCTCCATGGCATCTGCGTGGATGCCTGCAGGTAACCTGCCTTCGTTCAACTCCTTCTCGAGAGCAATAATTTCTTGCAGGCTGGTAGCCTTCTTGATTCTCTCTTGGAGCTTCTTCTTCTCATCTTCGGATAGCTTGATTCTGGACAGCTTGGACGGCGCGGCCCCGCTGGCGGATAGGCTGACAGTCGACTTCTTGCCCATTATCTTGAAACTCGTCAGTTCCGCTCTTCGACAGGTAATTACTGACCATACCTGTGTTGCTAGGGCTGTAGGCTCCTCTGCCGAGCCGAAAAGCTCGCGTCCCTTCTCTCGCTCCACCTCTTTGACCTTGACGTAGTCCAGGAATCTCACCGATGGACATCTCCAAAGCACCCAGTACCGATAATGCTACACAAAAACTATCAGCATTATTTCCCGTGAGGTATTGCTAAGAGGGGAAATAGCCAACCTCTTTCTTCGCAACGGGGTTTTCAGCTAGCACCAAATGCGTCAACTTCTTGAAGCTCCCCAGGACATCCAGGTCCGCCAGTTCAGTCAGGTTGTTTGCCGACAGCACCAGGTTGGTTAGGTTGGGGATCGAGTTCGGTAGCTGCGCCTGCAAGGCGGCAATGCGGTTTCGTGCGAGAAGGAGAGTCGTGATGCGAGGGCTGAGCGGGAAGTTGCCCAACACCTGGATATCGTTGTCGGTCAGGTCGATCGCGTCATGCGGCTAGCTCGCACGCATTGTCAGCCAGCCTCTTCGTCTTTCCAAGCAAAGCAAACGATATCGGCACGTCTCTTCTGGCCCGTTGGACAAAGGGGAAGCAACTTACACCTGCGACACCCAAATTCTCAATCGCGGGGATGCGGTGGCCTGTTTCAACATCGATCGTCGTATCAACTCTGCGCCTCGGGCATGGATCAAATAGTGTAGCATCTGCTCTTTTCACAACGCACCTCGGAGGTCCAACTCACGCTCCTTGAGCGGGTTGAGGTAGGACAGGGAGTCCCTGATGAGGTCTGCCGTGAGCCTCATCTTGGGCCGGGGTTTACCTCGTTTGTTCGGATCTGAGAGGCCGGGGATACGATCGGTGAATTCACGCGTGCGAGTCGGTTCGTAGCTTGAGAGATTTGAAGATCCGGTATTTGTTCAATGGTGGGTTACTGAAGTATTGCTATCAGTTTTTTTGTCGCGGTCACCGAGGGATGTGACGAGGCTGAAGCTTTAGGTAAAGCTTGGAATTTTTTTGCCCAGTGCAACGGTGCCCCGCCACACCTTGAAATCTGGGGTACTCTCCCAAGCCTACTCCGTGCCAAAAATATAAGAGCCCTATTTGGTCGCAAATCTGGGT
This sequence comes from Trichothecium sympodiale, assembly GCA_003012115.1. Lineage (NCBI taxonomy): Eukaryota > Fungi > Ascomycota > Sordariomycetes > Hypocreales > Trichothecium > Trichothecium sympodiale. The sequence continues at coordinate 20,460 of PXOB01000164.1, forward strand.
GTATCCAGGTCGGGTTATTCTGTCTACGACTAGCTAACCTATCGTACGCCACACACATCCGTGTTTCCCAATGTTTATGACTTGTCATATTGTGGACGAAGAGGAAGACATCGAGCTCATTACTTGTTGGGTTCGTGGATATATATATAATGGCTCAAAAACGCCAATCGTAGAGAGAAGTCTGTTTTAGCAACCACCTTCATTAACCATATGCCTCTTCCGAATCCATTGCCTCTCAGCGAGTAAGGTTGCGTCTTCTCTATTGGAAGACAAACACTACCCCAGACCTGTCGACCGAGACGCTCATGGTATAAGGATATTCCAATAGAGCAACGTCGGTGATCAAATCCATATGTGATTGGAGCAGTTGTTGCTGCTGTGACGAGATGACCGTCGATCGAGGTGTTCTCCCTCCCGTACTCTTGCCGCTCTTTGTACTCGCCGTTGAGGGTTGATTTGGAAACCTCTCGGCGGTAAGCGTTAGTCCGTTGACGGGGTTCGACGTGGTGTAAACGGGCTTTGACTCATCAGGTTGCAGACCGCTAAACACACATGAGTTCTCGGGGCGGGCAAGGTCCCAAAACCGTAAGCGTTTGTCCGAGCCCCCAGTGACAATAAAAGCGTGCCGCACATCTCTATTATCATCAGCAGCTCCAGTTCCGGTAATCATGGCTCGCACGCCTCGGTCCAAGTTCACGGCCTCACTATACTCAACATTCGTAGCAAAGCGGCCGAGCATGCTCTCCGGCTTATCTTCGTCTACTTCCCATGCTTCATACCCTTTAGAGCTGTCCTTGCCACCGGACGCGCGATATATCTCTCGGCACTTGACCTTTTCAAGATCCCACACCGTGACTTCTCCTTGGCCTGTACCTCCAGAGATGCAAATCCACTTCCCGCGACCCTTATTGGGGTGGATGCATATCCGGTAGATGAATCCTTTGCCCGGCACACCCCAAGCTTTCAGTCTCATCTTGAACCGCAGGTCCCAAAGGTCAACCACACCATGGGATGTACCAACGACTAGCCAGTTACGCTTCTTATCAACGCAGAAGCATGTAGGCATACCATGATGGAGTGGGTTCTCGAGTGTATACAATAACGCCATCTTTCTCAGATCAATACCAATTATCTTGGATCTATTTGTGGACACCAGGAGAACGGAAGTGCCTTCGTGTTTAATATGCTCACACCAGGTAGCATATTCGCCTTCTGCCAGTCGATACTCTCGCAGAGTTCGAAGCTTGCCATAGCGGACGACATCGCCAGAGAAGACTGTATCAACTTTTACGACATGAACACTGCCATCATTAGTGCAGCTCACGAAGCAGTGAGAATTCTCGATGAAACAGAGCGCAGTAACTTGCGAGCCCTCCGCGTGGGTATATGTCTGTCGTGAGCGTGTTGTAGTGTTTCGCTCGAGTCTTCCTGCATCCCACACCTTGACTGTACCGTCATAACTACCTGTGATGAAGAAAACGTGGTCAGGCGAAGCGATTACACGGGTTACGGGACCCTTGTGCTCGCCAAATGTGGCAACTAAGCCACCAGTTGGCTTCCATGTCAAATCACCCATATGGGGGGCAGCATTGATAATGGGTTGCCGCGAAATGGGTTGTACGAATGGTCCAAACTCGACAATGTCGCGTGGAAAATTGTCGATAAATATGTTGTCCAACATCCTTTGAATATTCGGGTCCCCTCCCTCATAACTATGCTTTGACATTTTAGGCACAACCTTGGGCGTGCTACCTTCGTCCATAGCAGTTTGAGCAGTCTGACTTTGGGCAAATGGTCCCTCGACTTGACCCGTAGCATTGGCATCAGCCATGCCAGTTTCGGCATTCGACTTATTACTGCCCTTGCGGTCTAGCAGGTTGAGAGCACTTGACTGTGGACGCACCCCCCGTCTGGAAGCATATGTGGACGCAATGGAAGCCGTATCGTCACTCGGTGCCTGTTTGGTGGAAGAAGCCCTCGCATCCATAGAGCTTGCCCTCGCATGGCCCATCGGGGACAAGAGACGGCCTGATTGAGTTGGCCTGGGACCAACGCTGTGAACTCTTGCCTTGTCACCATTTCCTGCAGCACGCTTTTTCTTTCCGGCGGTATCATCAATGGTCATTGACGCATCCAGCAACGCATCAGCAATAGTGTAAGGTTCCGCCGGCGCATTTAAATGATCGATAACGTTGGGATCAGCCATGAGCTTCTCGTTCCAAAAGATGGTGTTTGGAGTCACGCCAAGCTCCTTAAGGGACACAAACTCCTTGCTTTCATTGACATCCCCGTTTGGTGTATCTCTCGACTTCATATGGCTCAATCGCCAAATGAACTCTCGTAAAGCGAGCAATTTGGGCTCATCTTCCGTCTTCATGCCCATATTTCGCAGCTTTGCAAGCCATTGCTCATCCTCATCGTTTCGTTGTACTTTGCTCATTGACATGATAGCAGCTTCCCCCCCTGACTTGGATCCCATAAGACTAGATGCGCCGAATGTTGAAGAGCGCAGCTTTTGCATAGGTTTCCAAAACAAGCCGCGATTAGCCTGAGATGCCCACAGCAAGGCTTGTTCAAATACGGGCCGGGGGAGTGGTTTCTTTAGAGCATCGAGTAGCCCCAACTCCGAAGTATCTGAGATGATGTCGTACTTGACGTATGGTCTAATGATTGGCAGAAAGACACTCTCTGTCTCAGCTTTCTGAGAGAATTTGAGAGCCGAAGAGAGAAATTCCGCGGCCGCTTCCCGAACCCATACGTTCGGATGCATAGTGAACCTGGCAATAATCTCAGAGAGCTCCCAAACGGTCATCCGAGAGAGGAGGCCCAAGCCAGCTATCTGTGCTAATGAGTGCAACGCGGCTTGGAGGACCTGTTCCTCTGGGTCCATCAAAGCTTGGATCATCAAGGGCAATATGAACTCTTGTAAACTGGTACTACCAATAAAGACTGCAATGCCGACAATGGTCTCAAAATAAGAACACTTCAAAGTCCAGTCCTGATCATTCAGATAGGTATTGAGATGAGTGAGGAGAATATCGTTAGACTCCTCTTGGAAGAACATGCAAAGTTCAGGGACCGAGGCTAGGAAAGCCCGCCGTACATGAACATCAGAGTCTTCTACTAGATGCTTCACGTGCCGTTCTAGAACCTCCAGCAGTTGCGAGGCTGCATTGTCAAAAATGCTTTCAAAGCTTGCCTCGGCAGCTGCACCTGGTTCAAGCTCCGGATCCGTTATAGGCATGGAGCCGTCAGCCTGGAGACTGGATGCCAGTTCCAGGAACCGCTGAGATGTGGAGGCAAGGCTGCCCAGGCAGGAAGCGTAGGTTGCCCTTACCAATGGATTGGAGGCTTTCTGCGCCGACCCAAAAGCCAGTTCCATACGCGGTAGAACGTATTCCACCATTACGTGCGCGTTGATTGGGGTTACCAGGCGAACCAACGCAAGAAGCTGTGTAATGGTTCTGATGGCGCATATCACCACCAAGTCGGATTCGTCTTTGTTTAGCAAGCTCACCAAATACGGTAGGACTCGATCTAGCTTGGCCTCATCTGTGATCCTCTCAGCGAAAGCCAGCAGTATGTCGCACGCTCGTATCCTCGAGGAGGCTCTAGCCGTGGTCCTCATTGCTGAAACGATGATTGTGAGGAAAAGCAGCGTCCCGTCATCTTCTGGTGGCTCTAATTCTGCTGAAACAGCATGCTCATGATTGGGAATATTCAATCGCACCGGGAAATGGGCAAGAGTTAGCTTAGATGCCAGCTGCTTGTCAGGCTTACTCCTCTCTTGGTGGTAGCCTAAGAAGTAAGATATCTTGTCGAAGTCGTAGAATACCCGGTCTATCCTATCATCGGACTCTCCCAAATTCTTCTCGGGTCCAGACATGGGACTATTGCCCGACGAAGGGTCCGTGATAAGCTCCATGTATTGATGCAAGAAGTTGTAAAAGTAGCCCGGAAAGACTTTTCCCTTCCAGAATTCGAGGTACTGGTCGGCAGAATAACGCTTCTCCGGGTTGAGCTGGATCATGTGGGCCAACATCTCCCTCACGTCCTTGTCCGATATCATGCTAAGGTGCGTAATGACGGGATCGTATTCACCCTTGCGATACTTATATAGCTGGGCAAGACTGAATATTTCCGATTCTAGGAACATTTGCGCAATTACGCAGCCAGCGCTGAAGATATCCATGGCCCATGTCATCTTGGGTTGCGTAGGCTTTGACTCGTAGAATCTCTCCGGCGCAATATAGCATGTGCGCTTCCCAGAAGTGTCGAAATAGTATGAGAAGTCGCCTGGGTTGTTCGCAGGCAGCTCTACCGGTTTAAAGGCCGAGGAGAAATCCGTAAGATATAGCCAGTTCCAGGACGTGACAACAATATTTTGGGCTTTAATGTCGCCATGGTAGATGTCGCGAGCGTGACAGTCCCTTAGGGCGCAGAGGAGCTGGAAAGCGAGCCATTTCTTTTCTATGTCTTCGAGGAAAGGTCGCGTGCTCAGGCGATCGTACAGCGAACTGTGGATGTATTGGCGAACGAGATAACCGTGGGTCTCCGTTTCGATGATGCGCTGAAAGCCGAGTGCGTTGGGTACATCCTGTAAGGCATTTCTCTGCTCTGTCCCTCGAATCAGAAGCTGACACTCAAGTTGTATACGTTTCCGACATACCTCTAATGATCTTCGTGTACTTCCCTAACTCAACCTCGTGATGCGGCTTGACGACAATCTTGACAAGAACAATGCCATTCTCGTGCCGTGCACGAACGCTCTTCAAAATCTTCCCGCTTCCGACAACCTTTTCGTATTGTACATCTCTCAGTTCAGGGACATCGATACTCGCAGAGCCGGCTGACGGGGTCGCAAGGGAGAATCCCTGGCCCATGGTGGGCGAACCGGTCGAAAGTTGTTGCTTATCAAGCTCGCTGACGGCTAGATCGCAGTGAGCGTCAAGCCAGCTGTCATTGTGAGTAAATCACATTCAACTTATGTTGCTGGATACCAGAGCGGAAAGCAAGAAGCTTTATGATGTTATTACTGGATTTCATCGAGGTAGATGGCCACAGGTCAAGCTAGCTGCCTGCTATGCTTCATGCTTACCTACTACTAACTGTGTTGTAGGTATAGCCGGCCACCAGAGGGACGTCATTTTAACACTAGAGCCAAGTGGGGTCGTAGCTACTAAGGTAGTACTAGGGTAGGTACTTGTAGGCACAGGCGCTACCATGGGTGTGGCCCCGGACGCCACCGACCGCCACCGGCTCTCATGGCAATTGAACTGACCAGCGCTGTAATAGCCCCAACCGCCAACTTGTTCAAAAGGGAGCCCTGACTATTATAGCAAGCTGAGCCAATAACACGGCGCGTCGTCTTG
>PXOB01000165.1:0-53713 GCA_003012115.1 Trichothecium sympodiale
CCCCCCCCCCCCCCCCCCAAAAGATAAATAGATAGGTACACTGTTTCCCGAATTCAGGCTGACAAACGAGTTGTTAGGGTCCAGAAATATATTCATCTCTTTGGTGGCGACAAGAACCATGTTACAGTCATGGGCCAATCCGGGGGTGCGGGCAGCATCGTCCACCACATCACTGCTAAAGGTGGCGAGGCCGACGCTCCCTTCAGCAGGGCTATGATTCAGAGCCCCGGCTGGGAGTTCGCCAAGAAGAAAACCACCTGGGACATTGTCCTTCATACGGCCAGCGATATTGCCAAATCAGAGGTAACCAACGGTGCTGACCTCGCCGCCCTCAACTTCACGATGCTGAATCAAATCAATGGCGCCATCGTCTTCGGCTCCGCAAACGGCAGCTTCACCTTCGGCCCAACAATCGATGACGAGTACGTGCCCGATCACCCGAACAAACTCCTGGCCCAAGGCAAATTCAACTCCGACATTGAGCTCCTCATCGGTCACACTGCCAACGAAGCAGGCATCTTCGTCTCACCCGATGTTGACACCGAGGAGAAGCTTCGTCTCGGCCTCGAGCACACCTTTGACGAGTTCCCTCTGGAGACGGTCGAGTATATCTTGACGGAGCTCTACCCACCGCCCGGCGAGACGGACCTCTACAAGACACATTATGAGCGCGCCTGCCTCATCGTCGCCGAGCTGTCCTTTGTCTGCAACACAGGAGCTCTCGCCAGTGCGTTTGGCAACCAAACCTACAACTACCGCTTCGAGGTCCCTCCGGCTTTGCACACGCAGGATATACCTTGGACCTTCTACCACGGAAACGACAGCACCGTCGTTCCGAAGATTGCCAAGATGATGCAGTCGTACTTTACTGCCTTTTCTCGCAAGGGGGATCCCAATCTGGAGGACGGCTCGCCCGAGTGGGCTGTGTCCGGGGAGGACGCGAATGTCCTGACGTTTGGCGCAGATGGTGTGGGCGATGGCATCGATGACGCCCGTAATGAACGCTGTGTCTTTTGGCAGTCCCGGGGATAGTTATGGGAAGAAAGGAACTGACAGGTCGATGCCAGCATGTATAATCCATGAATGAGTGCTCCATATCATGTAGGCACGGCATCGATGGAAGCTTTGGAAGGAACAATTGGCTTTGCGGATATGAAAATGAATTAGGGAATCCATCATGATGCTTTGGCAACGTCATCCAGACCGTCGTTGGACGGATGAGTAGAATAGTTACACGTTGCAATAATATGTGAATCCCCCAATGCCATAGTACTTGGTAGTACCATCTTCAAGTTGCACCCGGGCCCAAAACTTTGCCCCGGAAAACCGTTGGGACAAAAAGCTCGTCTTACCGTCCAGGGCTGACCATTAGTCAACAACAAGACATACATACCTTTGAATGAATGATGGTGCTCATGCCCTCAGTAACCAACAATCAGGAAAAGCCAAGTGATTGACAGGCGAGACATTGTTGGATGGTTCTTCACAAGATGACTGGACGGTCGACTGCATTCCATTGCCATGATTGAAGTCACTTCCATCCGATGGAATTGGGAAGCGTTGCGATTGAATATCCGAAGGATTGAAGGAGGATGTCCATAGAGTGACTATTACGACCATATCAAGATTATGGGTCGTACATAGAAATTCGAACCACGGAAAGTATCAGGTGGAGATAAAATCCATGTTGTCAAAACTTGATTGACCGCTTGGTTGCTGCCTGAAAAAATCGCAGGATGATTTCTGTCCTTGTAAGTTGAAAATGCCATGATTTGTTGGTCAGCGTCACGTGATCTTTCCTCTGCGGACATCGGAGGTTACGAAAACTACCCCGAGCGAAAATGGACGGATTCGCAGCCAAGCTTCTCAACGCCCGACTTTCTTGACCACGATAAAGTGTCAACTCGACAAACCACTTCTCCCCTCTGCCTTTGATCAAACGGGCGTGATTTATTCCAAGATGGCTGCTTTTATCAAGGGGCTCAACGCCAAGATCAGGTCTAACCCGACCACTGACTACCTCTGCTCTACTCGTACGTCGTCGCCTGATTTCTTTTTTTTTTCCTCAACTCCGGAAAGTGGTTCGATCAAGGTCCGAAGTCGCGATATCATATTAGGTCGGGATACCTTGGGATAGCTCAACCTTACTCAGCGTTGAGTTAAATCTACAATGCGGGAGAGATGTCTCATAGTGATCTCGGAACATTCGTCGATGGCGGAACCAAGGACTTGGCCGGGCGATATCGTAGACTCAGCGGGCACGAACGATCAGACCACAAGGAAACAGAGATGGAAATGCTGATGTGACAATCCCAGACTTCTGGGGCCCCGTATCCAACTTCGGCATCCCCTTTGCCGCCGTTCTCGACACCCAAAAGAGCCCTGATCTGTGCGTTCCTCGACGATGATACCAACCGCGTACGCCAAACTAACATACGATAGCATCTCGGGCCAGATGACCACTGCTCTGTGCATCTACTCGGCCACCTTTATGCGCTACTCTCTCGCCGTCACTCCTCGCAACTTCCTCCTCTTCGGGTGCCACTTCATCAACGAGGGTGCGCAGCTCACGCAACTGTACCGATACGTCAAACACCACCACTGGGGCGGCAAGGAGGCTCTCGAGGCGGCCAAGGAGAAGGCCCAGGTTGCGAAGGATAAGGTTGCCGGCGCTGTTGGGAAATGAAGGCCGTAATACAAAAATTAAGGGGAAGGAGGAGGGGCTTTCGAAGGGGGACGATTCGATCTTGAGATCTAGAGAGTCAAGGTCGGAGAAGGACCCACGCCTGTCCTGGGAGTTGTGTATAAATACCATAATCTGCCGCCCGTATAGAATTATGATAAGCTTTATGTCCCTTGGCACATACCAGTAACGTTGCCCGCTGCAACCAGCGTGCTACCCTAGTTGGAGAAACTAATAGAGATTTCTTGCAACTCGACATCAAACTCAGCAAGGCTGATGACAACGGTCGACGGCATCGGGAACTCGGTCCATTTGATGAATTGCACACCGGCCATAACTCGGGTTTCTTCTCCGAGATGCCAGCCTCAACACACAAAACATGTGTCAGTGCTAAAGAGAAGGGCCATCCGAAAGCCGGGGGGGCCTTAGCGGCGATCTTGAGTAAGTTAAACCGCCCCCCGCCGATATCCTGTAGTAACCGCCTGTGTTGCGTTTGACAAATTGGAATCTACTCCGATGTTGGAGATAAGGTTGAAATGTCATTTGAAGATTTTATCAGAAGTCAATTCCTTGCCGGGCTTGGGGGGGGGGGGAAGATGCGCGGTTATTCGTCAATGGCTGTTTAGCCTACAAATCTAGATGCTTTTAAAGCACGCTATGCCAAGTGAATTCTAGAAATTGAAAAACATTGAGTCAGGATCAAGAGGGAGGACCGACAAAAATTGCCCGAAAGAAAAAAAAAAAATTTAAACCCAATTCATTGGCGCGAATCGCGGCTATGCTGACGACGGATATAGAGGCCGGCCAAACAAGTCACTGAGGGCTGTGAGGCGGGCATGCTTCCATAGCGGCCGCGGATTGGTGGAAATGGCCGAGGCAAAGTCGGCTACCAATGTTTTTTTTGGGATTTTGTGTGCGTCGAGGAACCGCTTATGTATATCACAGATGATCAAGACTGTCGAAAAGGTTGGTTGGTAATACTTTTTTTTTTTTTTTTCGCCAACCGCGGTCGAGATGTATTACTTCCTAGTCCAACAGAACCCCTCCCCTCCTTGATGAGTGTGGTAGGATGTAGCTTGGGAAAACATGCATCACGAGGTTACTGGGAACGGCACGTTGAATGCCGTACGTCAATGGACTATCACCATGGTGTTGACGTTTACGTAGTAACAATGGTTGTGATCGGCAGCTGTGCGGCTTTCAGAGATAGTCGGATCTGTTTTAGTCCATTAATGACCGGGGACGTGGTATAGCTTCGGATGCACGCGCGTGCATGTGCTGTGACGCGGAATTTTTTATGCATATTGGATCAGATGAGCACATGGGCGGGGGGGTTGGCGAGTTTGGGGGCGAGGCAATGATGCTCTTGCTGCCGGTCAAGTGCAAATCTCAATTGGACTTTTTGCTCTCTCTCGCGCCCCCCGTGGGGGTTTTGTCCCAGTCTCAAGGTGGATTCACATTTGGTGTTTGTTGGTCATGTTTCCCGCGGCGTTTGATGCGGCATGCCTGTCAGATGTAAAAAGGGGGAGGGGGAAATAGTAGTAGTACATATGTATTTCTGGCGGGTAATGTGGGTTGGTTTGCTGGTAGTAGGGTATTGGTAGTAGTCATTTGCAAAGGTACGAGGTCTTGCAAAGCCACGTTGAGAGAGGGGGGTGGAATATTAAAGGCTGGGTTCCCAGAGCCGAGGGCCGTGATAACCTTAGGCGAGGTCAAAGGTTGAAACGTGCGGGCAACGACGCCGAAATGCCCTCGGTAGAGAGAGGAAGATCAGGAACAAAGGCGAGAGAATAGTCAGGAACGCAAGAGTTTTTCAAGTACATAATTACGCATGAGCATTGACCCGGGCTATTTATTAGCTGTGCATATCTGGATGGCCGATTATTTGAACCGATGTTGCCGTGCTATGCCGCGCAAGTTTCGGCCGGAGGAGTGGAAGCTGGAAGGAAGAAGTGTGTGGGAGATGGATAGCTAAGCGTATGTACATATGTGTATGAGAAGACACGCTGCTGTCGGTGTGACGTTAAAAAAACAAAAGGAGAGAATAGAGTGTCTCTGTCTCAGAGTCTAAGGGGGATAAGGATAAGCCTTGGGACATACCTGCTCTGTACGTATGACAGAAAGACATTTGAAGATGGAAATGCGACAGGCGCCCATATCAGAAGGCCGTCATTGGCCAGTGTGGAAGCTGTGAGCAATATGCGTGTCTCAACAGCTCCTCTCTCACAGATTCAGCCTTCTTTTTTGGAGCTACCTATGACAGCATTGACACTTGCTCAATGAGAGAATTAAACAAGGAAGAAAAAATTGATTGATACCCTGCTTCAGATTCTATTACTCATGTCTTTGTTCACTTATCCTCGAAACCCCTCGCCGCCATCGGCATGACCAGCTTGGCCTTTTACCCTCTAACGGCGACAGGTGAGTGTTTTTTCTTCTTCTTTTTTTTACTTTCTTTTTTTCTGTCCCCCCATGCCAAGGTATGCATGGTCTGTGATGGATGGATGGAGGGGGAGGGGGAGGGGTTTTGGATTGACGCGACGCCTAGCGAAGTGCCCCTCCATGAGAAATGCTGCGATACCGCGTCTTGTCTTTGACCGGGGTGGGGGTGGCTGCTAGGTCTAGGTACTACCTAAGCAACCTTGAAGCAAGTAAGCTATGCACCGAAGGGGGGTGTCCGTCTGGAAGATATGGGGAAATTTGACTGTGCATGCTTGACGTAGGTAGAAGAGAATTTTCAATTTTTGTTCATACGTATATTTTCTTCGGATTAAGCAATGCAAAGACGCCATGATCGCCAGTCCAGCCGATCACAGCGAGCCTGTACCTACCAAGGTAGCCAGCCGTGTCTTTTTTAGTTGTCTCACCTGAGCGCCTCGTGGGGCCTGCCTAGTATGTCATCGCGAGTGATAAAGCCTTGCCATTCACGGCAAAGAAAGAAGCCGAGGAGAACAGGCAGGCACCTCCGGCGGCGTATCCTGGTTCAAGGTGATGATGCAAAAGCTATTCGCTTTGAAGAGGAAGTCGTGCCTTCTCCGGATTGCACGATGCGGATGACCATTGGAAAGCGCCGCACGTTTGTGAGCGGCAGGTGTACCTACTCCGTACCTTCTGCAGAATAAACGTGTATCTAAGGTATTAAATTACAGTAGTAACTACTAATAGGTACAGAAAGCCAATTGCCCCTCTCTACCTATGTATGCTCGTCCAACCTCTGTTTCTTAAACTTCTTCCATCTTGATTGTGATCGCAACCTCTTCTTCATCTTTCCACCATTCCCCCCTCCAACAACCCGAGTATTCTCCTCAGCATCTTGATCAACATACACCTAAGTCTTATTCTCGAGCCAAAACACACACCCCTCATTGTTTGGTTCATTTGTCCGAGGCAACCATCAACAATCAACTGGACGGCCATCGGTCTTTCTTTTTACCCCACCAAGACTGACTAGGGAGACACCCCGACAGCTTTTACTGCAGCTTTGCATCAGAGCCAAAGGCACCCCGCCATCCGAATCCGGACTACCCTGTCGGATAGCTCTGGGTAATAGCTAAAACTAAGGGAGCTCTCAATCTTTTTTTCATCCTCCCATCTGTCCCTCCAGGTCTCTCCTCTCTTCCTCTTTTCCCTCCTTGTCGTCTTTCTCTCTATTGAAAATTGAAGCTCCTCCTCTTCCGGCATTCCCAGGAGAAACAGATTAGCCCAAGATGGCGGCGGTACCTCAGCAGCCGTTGACCTTTACCGATGTCTTTGAAGAGGAAGATGACGCGGGTGAGGTCAGAGAGCAGCCGACCGTCCACCACATCCGCGCCAACTCGAGTATCATGCAGCTGAAAAAGATTCTGGGTACGAAAAAAACTAGCCTGCTCTAGATACGAAGCTCCTTCATGTCGCTAACAATCATGCTCTGCGCAGTTGCCAACCGTGGTGAAATTCGTAAGTCCTCCTAGCCTTTCATGCTAGCACATGCCATAGTGCAAGTGAGGAGGGGTAACAAAGAGCTAACCTATCAATAGCCATTCGTGTACGATACCCATGGTTCCCAAGATGTGATGAAATTCGGAGAGATATCGATGCTAATCTTACATGTTTTCCCGTAGATTTTCAGAACTGTAGGTTGTCGCATTATTACATGAAGCTATTGCAGGCGCTGACCCTTCGTCTAGGCTCACGAGCTTTCGCTGCACACCATTGCAGTTTTCAGGTACCCTCATTCGAAATACCGACCACCGATTCGACGTCAATGGCTAATTGTGTAGTTATGAGGACCGCCTTAGTATGCACAGGCAAAGTAAGATTCTGTGATACCACATCTTTGTTATTCATTGTGCTTACTTGCTTTTGCAGAGGCCGACGAAGCCTACGTCATTGGAAAGCGTGGCCAATACACCCCCGTCGGAGCCTATCTCGCCGGCGACGAGATTATCAAGATTGCCGTTGAGCACGGTGCACAGATGATCCACCCTGGTTCGTCGTATCACTTCCTTAACCAAAATTGACACTTGCTAAATCTGGCATCATGCAGGTTATGGTTTCTTGTCCGAGAACGCCGAGTTTGCCCGCAATGTCGAGAAGGCCGGTCTCATTGTACGCCACGCCTTACCTGCGTATAGAGATACCTCTTAGATGCGCGAATGGCTAACGATTTGTCCTAGTTCATTGGCCCTTCTCCCTCTGTCATTGACTCCCTCGGTGACAAGGTTTCTGCCCGAAAGCTTGCCATTGCCGCCGGTGTCCCTGTTGTCCCTGGTACGGAGGGCGCCGTTGCCACTTTCGAGGAGGTCAAGTCCTTCACAGATACGTATGGCTTCCCAATCATCATAAAGGCCGCCTACGGCGGTGGTGGTCGTGGTATGCGTGTTGTTCGTGAGGCCGAGAGCTTGCAAGAGCATTTCGAGCGTGCTACTTCTGAGGCCAAGTCTGCCTTCGGTAACGGCACTGTCTTCGTCGAGCGCTTCCTCGACAAGCCCAAGCACATCGAGGTTCAGCTCCTCGGTGATAACCACGGCAATATTGTCCACCTGTACGAGCGTGACTGCTCCGTTCAGCGTCGTCATCAGAAAGTCGTTGAGATTGCCCCTGCCAAGGACCTTCCCAACGACACCAGAGATGCCATCTTGGCCGATGCCGTCAAGCTGGCCAAGTCTGTCAACTACCGCAACGCTGGTACTGCTGAGTTCTTGGTTGATCAGCAGAACCGCTACTACTTCATTGAGATCAACCCTCGAATTCAGGTCGAACACACCATCACGGAGGAGATTACTGGCATCGACATTGTCGCTGCTCAAATTCAGATTGCTGCTGGCGCCACTCTGTCTCAGCTCGGTCTTACTCAGGATCGTATTTCTACACGTGGTTTCGCCATTCAGTGCCGTATCACCACCGAGGACCCCGCTGAGGCTTTCCGTCCCGACACCGGCAAGATTGAAGTCTACCGTTCGGCTGGTGGCAACGGTGTTCGTCTCGATGGTGGCAATGGCTTCGCTGGAGCTGTTATCACTCCTTACTACGATTCCATGTTGGTCAAGTGTACTTGCCACGGCTCTACCTACGAAATTGCTCGCAGAAAGGTGCTTCGTGCGTTGATTGAGTTCCGTGTCCGTGGCGTTAAAACCAACATCCCTTTCCTTGCCTCTCTCCTGACTCATCCTACTTTCATTGATGGCAACTGCTGGACCACCTTTATCGATGATACTCCTCAGCTCTTTGACCTCGTTGGGAGTCAGAATCGTGCTCAGAAGCTGCTTGCATACCTTGGAGACATTGCTGTCAACGGAAGCAGCATCAAGGGCCAAATTGGTGAGCCCAAGTTCAAGGGCGAAATCATCGTGCCCGAAGTTATCTCCTCTGATGGTACGAAGGTCGATGTAAGCCAGCCTTGCCAGAAGGGTTGGAGGAGCATCATTGTTGAGCAAGGCCCCAAGGCTTTCGCCAAGGCCGTCCGCGACTACAAGGGCTGCTTGATCATGGATACCACCTGGAGAGATGCTCACCAGTCGCTTCTCGCCACCCGTGTCCGTACTGTCGATTTGCTCAACATCGCCAAGGAGACGAGCCACGCCCTGTCCAACCTTTACAGTCTAGAGTGCTGGGGCGGTGCAACCTTCGATGTGGCCATGCGATTCCTCTACGAGGACCCTTGGGAGAGACTCCGCAAGATGCGTGAGCTGATTCCCAACATCCCCTTCCAGATGCTGCTCCGTGGTGCCAACGGCGTTGCTTACTCGTCGCTGCCTGACAACGCCATTGACCACTTCGTCGACCAGGCCAAGAAGAACGGTGTCGATATCTTCCGTGTTTTTGATGCTCTGAACGATATCGACCAGCTTGAGGTCGGCATCAAGGCTGTCCACAAGGCGGGTGGTGTTGTCGAGGGTACCGTGTGCTATTCGGGCGACATGCTGAACCCCAAAAAGAAGTACAACCTGGAGTACTACCTTGCTCTCGTCGACAAGCTCATCGCCCTCGACATCCATGTTCTTGGTATCAAGGATATGGCTGGTGTGCTAAAGCCTCATGCTGCCACCCTTCTTATTGGTTCTATTCGTAAGAAGTACCCCGACCTTCCCATTCACGTTCATACGCACGACTCTGCCGGTACTGGTGTTGCTTCAATGGTTGCTTGCGCTAGGGCTGGTGCTGATGCGGTTGATGCCGCTACCGACAGTCTTTCGGGCATGACCTCGCAGCCCAGCATCAACGCTATTATTGCCTCGCTTGAAGGTAGCGAGTTTGAGCCTGGCCTGGACCCCCGCCAAGTTCGTTCTCTTGACACCTACTGGTCTCAGCTACGATTACTTTACTCACCTTTCGAGGCCCACCTTTCTGGTCCTGATCCGGAGGTGTACGAACACGAGATTCCTGGTGGTCAGCTTACCAACATGATGTTCCAAGCCTCTCAGCTTGGGCTGGGTTCCAAGTGGCTTGAAACGAAGAAGGCTTACGAGCAAGCCAACGAGCTCCTCGGTGACGTTGTGAAGGTTACTCCTACCTCCAAGGTTGTTGGTGATCTTGCACAGTTCATGGTGTCCAACGGCCTTAGCGCCGAGGATGTTAAGGCCCGTGCTGGTGAGCTTGACTTCCCTGGCTCCGTCTTAGAGTTCCTCGAAGGCCTCATGGGCCAGCCTTATGGTGGGTTCCCCGAGCCTCTACGTAGCGATGCCCTCCGCGGCCGTCGTAAGCTTGACAAGCGCCCCGGTCTCTTCCTCGAGCCGGTCGACTTTAACAAGGTCAAACGGGAACTTAGCAAGAAGTTTGGCGGGCCAGTCACCGAGTGCGACATTGCCTCGTACGTCATGTACCCCAAGGTCTTTGAGGATTTCAAGAACTTCCAGAAGCGATATGGTAACCTCTCCGTATTGCCCACGCGCTTTTTCCTCTCCAAGCCCGAGATTGGAGAAGAATTCCACGTTCAACTTGAGAAGGGCAAGGTTCTGATTCTCAAACTTCTCGCTGTCGGCCCTCTCAGCGAGAATACTGGTCTCAGAGAAGTCTTCTTCGAGATGAACGGTGAGGTCCGACAGGTTGCCGTTATCGACAACAAGGCTGCTGTTGAGAACGTTAGCCGACCCAAGGCCGATGCTAGTGACTCGAGCCAGGTCGGCGCTACCATGTCGGGTGTGCTCGTTGAACTCCGTGTTCATGAGGGCTCTGACGTCAAGAAGGGTGACCCTCTTGCCGTCCTGTCAGCCATGAAGATGGTAAGTTATATCGTTGAATGTCTGCAGTGCTTTATACTAATTTTCATGCTTAGGAAATGGTCATCTCTGCTCCACACAGCGGCAAGGTCTCCAGCTTGCAGGTCAACGAAGGCGACTCCGTTGATGGTTCTGACTTGATTTGCAGAATCATCAAGGGTTAATTGTTTCACTCTTGATACCATCTTGGAAGGGGAAATGCCAGTAGAAAAGCACCATGGCTAGGTTATTGGGTTGCCATATATCAAGGTTTTCGGCGAGTCACGGCGCGAGAGGAGGTTTTTCGGTTTTTGCTTTCCAATCGTTAGGGTCCTAGTTATACATGTCTTAAATATCGATACCTATTGACAATCACGAATCACTTCGCGCCTTGTGAGTCACGAGCAGTTAAGGATAGGATATTAACATAATATTGGGCCACACATGCATGACCTTTAGTAACACTGGGATATGCAGTCAAGTAACTTGCGTAGGGTATCTCACCTGACATCTCATACAGAGGTTTTATCCTGTCACAAGGCCAGAGTGTCTGGAATGGCTTGAGCTGCGATTGGCCTCGAAGATTCGAACTTGATACACGGGGAACATGAAGCAGAGAGATAGGAAAGATGTTATATACTGAGATCGAATGATGGAGTGGTTATTTGAAGAGTGTGTCGCCCAACAAGGCAGGCTAGTTCAGTATATGTAGTGAAATAGCAAAGGTGGAATAGGGTATTCAAAAGCTGCTCAAAGCTGTGACCCATATTCAAGTAGTATCTTCTGGTCTAAAAGCCATAGACACCAGGATATTGGTTAAACAAAACGCCGTATGTATCCCGAGATACCCCAAACAAATAGTCGTAACTTGATGCCAAGGTCTATTCTATGCAACCCTGTCTAAATGCGGAACAGCCTGTGTCATGATCCCTACTATACACCGCTCCAACCCTCTTGGGCGGGCTGGTAGGGCTTGTAGCCTGGGTAGCCCTCTCGCCCGGCGTCTTCGCGCGACTCACTAGGTCGACGGTCGTAGTTGTTTTGGTCCCTGGGAGGAGCGGGGCGTGAAAAGCCCGATGTAAAGTCGAACCCACCGCTGTTAGTGATGGGCGATGAAGGGGGTTCCTCGTGAGCATAAGGTCTCGCCACAGGGGAGGACGAAGTTTGGTCATGACCCGGTCGGTGGGGGGTAGGACGAGGAGACTGTGCGTATTGACGGTCGGGGCCAGGCCCAGGGCCGTAGGGAGGGCGACCAAAGGCAGGACTGTTGGGAGCGGGTGATGCGCGGGGAGAGCGGTTATAAGGGTCACCCAGGGGTGCAGGGGTGCGGACGGCACCAGGAGGAGCAGGAGAGCCGCGCATTGATGGATCCATCCCATAGGGAGCAGGGCTGTTGTTGCCTCCGCGATTGGGGGGCCTCATTCCATAGGGGCTGCCGCTGCGGGGAGGACCATAGGGGTCTTCGCCAGTGTTCTGACGACGCATGCCGTATCCAGCAGCGCCGGCCATTGCACCAGCGGCAATGGGGGCCATGGAGGGAGATCCAGGGCCAGGGCCATAGGGGTCACGAGCATTGGGAGGCATATTGGGCATTTCGGTAAATCCTTGGTCCATAGGACCTGGACCGTTGTGCAGATTGGTACGATATGTGGGAGCCGGGGAATTTCTGCCACTCATGCCACCGGCGGCAGCCATGGGCATACCGGCAGGGGGCGGCATATCATAGGGTTGATGCAACCCATAACCATCGGGGCCTTGGTTGTGGTAACTGTCAAATCCTTGGTTCTGAGGAGCGTAAGGATCGCGAGGGTTACCCATCGGAGGGCCGCCCATCGGACCACCGACAGGGGTGCCACGAGGGATTGGGCCGCCTCTCATGCTGCCGGCGTCGGAAGCCCCTGGAGGGCCATAGGGACTGTTGCCCCTCAGGTTTTCTCGGGGCATAGGACTCAAGGGACTAGGGGAGGCACCGGCCATCATAGGAATGGTGGGCTCGGTCTGTCCAGTCGACTTGAGGTTGTTCATTTCATGAGACTCCTCCTCAAGCTCGACCTTCTTAGACGCGGCGCCTTCCCAGCTGGGCATCTGAGGAAGTGAGTCCTCACCACCCTTCTTGTTGCTCTCGAACTCGGCATACTGAGGGGGTCCAGCCCCACCCATAGTAGGATTGATGTTGATGTTCATAGGAGCTTGGTTCTGGTAACCTTGATGGGGAGGAATGTAAGGCTCCTCGAGATATTGGTGTTTCCTTGCCTCGGGAGGATCGCAGCAGCCGCAGCAGTTACCACAGCACTGGAAGCACCGGAAACAACTGCAGCAACAGGCTTTAGCGCAGCAGCAGCAACGAACGATACATGTGAGGATGGCGAGGAGAATGAGGCCACCGACAATGATGACAGCAATGACGGGGTACTTGCAGAAACTGGCGGCCATACAGTTGTCCCAACTTGAGAAAGCAGTCTTGATGTCGTGGACCTTATCGGAGGTGTCGCCAATGATGTCGCGTCTGGCAATTTCATCGGAAACGCTCCGGATGACGCTGTCTCTAATAGTCCCCCACATACCTCCGTGGAGGCTTCTCGCCATGGCGACGTCTATTGAAGGCATCTTGTTTGAGACTGTAGTCGGTGGTTCGGTATAGGTAGTTGAATAAAGGAGTGACGATCAAGATGTCGCGAATAGTAATGCAAATGAAGGTCTATCGAGCCATGCTCAGGTAGGAAGAATTGATTTCGGGGTAAAAGTCGTTGAGAAGAAAGGTATCTTTGATCCGTAATCTCCAACCGTCGACCCAGGCAGAGTTTCCAAAGCCGGGATCTCGAAGAGAAGGGCAGGATGAGAATTGACGGAATCGAGTATCCAAAGTACGTAAGGCCAGCGACTAAAGTCGAGGGAGAGTCGAGTAAGAGCCAGTTGAGAAGGCGATGGAAGTCAAGCGTGTATGACTCTCCAACGAAGTTGCAGCTTCTCGATTTGTTGGCCAAAAAAAAAGAGACCAGAACCCCAAGAAAGAAGTGTCAGAGAGCGAGATGGCAGGGAAAACACAAATAAGAAAAAAAGAGTGTAACGCGGCACGGTACGCGGTGGTTTTCTTCTTGCGTTCCAGCTCAAGGAAAAAAAAAATAATAAGGACTGGATTTTGAGACAAGTGCTCGGGCGGCTAAGTGAACACAGACGCAGGAAATGCGCAAAAAGAAGGAAATCCTGCAGATTAGCTGCGGCGGAAGTAATTAGTGAAAAGGGCTCCCTCTTCTGGTGCAGTAGTGGAGGATCGACAGGAGAGGATTGGGGGAACAATGTGGTGTGTGTGTGTGTGTGTGTGTGAGAGAGAGACAAAGAGGGGACCCGCTCAGCAATAGGACCACTTTCTCCTCTCGAAACGATGGTAGGCGAAGCAGGGGGGGGGTTCAAGACTTGGCCTTTCAAGGACGTGGCTGAGTGGTTACTTGTAATTGGGCGCGGGAAAAAAAAAAGAAAAGCAAAAAAAAAAAAAAAAGGCAGCTAGGGCTCCCCTCCCCTCCTTGCGCTGCTGCTGCAAGGACGAAGAAGCAAAGAATCAGTGACAGTGTTTACTTTTTTTTCTTTTTCTTTTTTTTTTCTTTGTTCAGCTCGTCAAGAGGGATCGGACGTTGTCAGAACGCCGGTCCTGAAATTCCTGTATGTAGAAATGGGATTACTCTGAAATCCCACTTTCTTTCTTCTTCCCTTCACACCCTGCGGTAATAATAAGCCTTTACTACTTGGCCTTACTGTAGCAGGTGCTTACCTCCGTAGGTAAAATAGCTTGCACTCTCTTCAAACCCCAGAAGTTGACTTACTTGTTGGGCAATTCGCTGCCGTTTGCCGCAAACCCGCCGCCACTTATTGACCCACTACTTTTTAGTCCCCGAGCCTTTGACGCAGGGGAATTGCGATGCTGCATGCCGATTGCCCTCTGCAGTGAGCCTAGCCATGCCGCAACGACGTCAGTTGGGGAGGGAAAATCCACTCCACGAATCCACTTTGGTCACCCTTCTTTGTCTGGGACCTCACTCTCAACCTTGACTTCTTCCCTTTCTCTCCATCTTACTCCGTACAGCTAGTTATTATGCGGTTTTGATGGCTAATAAACGGCCTGTCATCCTGTGGGTTCTCACTATGCGACAGTACCCATGTATCTAGATACCTACCGAGCGCGCGGTTCGCAGACACGTCACGGTCGAACGCTCGGTCGTTTAACGAGATCAATTTCATACATACTTGTACTTGCGTAAACCCGATACGCGTTCTATCGCCATGCAAAGGATGTTATCTGATATTAGCTGACGGAACGAATCAACCCGCAAGGCGTTTTTATCGCTTACAAGTACCTACGGAGTACGGAGTACTGTACATGGAAACCCCATGACCTTCTTGGTTGTTCCTCCAACCGGTATGTATACTCCATACACCCAATTTTTTCCCCTCGAGGCTCATTTTGAAAGAGTGGAGAGTATCGGCCCCAAACGTTTACCGAAGGGATCTAGGGATTCAACGCCAGAACGGTCAAGTTTAGTATTGTACTCAGCCAACTTCAGCGTAAATCGTCTGCCGGATCGTCGTTGCTCATGGCGGCAGCCGGAGCCTGTCGAACGAGGCGGAGCTTCTTAGCATATCCTATCCTTTCACAGGTGGCCCCTATGTCCAATGCACATTCAACAGGAGTGCAACGTGAACTGTGCACGAAAACGCTCTGGTAGGTTGATATACTCCGTACTCCGTACATGCGTATACTACATGCAAACCCTTGTCACGATCAAGGTTCAGAGCCAGCCTCAGCTTTGGTCCATAAAAGTATACAACTTCCCATCTACCTTAAATATCTTCCCCTCCATAAAGTATTAAAAGGACAATAGCGAGATATCAAGACATGATCAAATGAACACAAAGGAAAGCCCATCAACGCCTTCCATTTCCGGCCTCTTTTAATCATTCCCTAATGGGTATTCGGCCGTCACATCGCGTTCATCGTCCCAGTTCGAACTAAGCGAGCGTCTCTCCTCACCTATTTCATCGTACCGGGGGGAGGATTGGGTGGAGGAGGATAGACGTGATCGGGCTGGTATGCGTTGGGCGGCGAAGAGACACCCGTGT
This sequence comes from Trichothecium sympodiale, assembly GCA_003012115.1. Taxonomy (NCBI): domain Eukaryota; kingdom Fungi; phylum Ascomycota; class Sordariomycetes; order Hypocreales; genus Trichothecium; species Trichothecium sympodiale. The sequence continues at coordinate 15,472 of PXOB01000165.1, forward strand.
TTTGCCCGCCGTAGTAGCCATCGTTGGGATTGAACGTCGATCCGGTGTACTGGGGCTGTTGGCCGTAAGCCGGAGGCGCATTGTATCCTCCACCGTATTGCTGCTGACCAGGACCGCCGTAGGCGTTCTGCTGGCCGTAGTTGTTCATCGGGTAAGACTGATTATTGGAGTGGTCGCCGTACTTGGGAGGCGGGGCCATCCAGCCAGTACCGTAGATGGGTTGATGACCGCGACGGCGGCGACGGCGAGCCGTTAGACTACAGCCGGAATTAGCCATTTGCGACATCCCAACCGACCCTGTGAATAGAATAGACTTACCAGCAGGAGAAGAGGATTAGAAAGAAGAAGACCAGCGCCAGACCGGCAACTACCCAGCGACCCCAGTAATACCATCCACCGCGACAGGTGGTGCGGAAGCCATTCACATAGCAAGGATAGTCGCGGCGGATCAAGGCCTCAAATGTGTCAGTCATTCTCAGACGATGAATGCGTCTTCTGTTCGCGACGCTGTCCAGCAAAAGTCGAAGTTTTTGATGATGTCTCAGTGATGACAATCCCCGGTATGGGGGTTGCGTCAAGAACTGTGTATCGAGAAGTTGGAGTTGAAGTTGGGTCGAAGCAAGGGAGGGAGGAGGGTTTGGAGTAAGAAAATTGGCGAAAAGTGTAAAGTTTCCCCTTCTCGCCTAAGAATGGAATTGGTAGATGAGAAAATGAGTTTTTCTTAGTTTATCTGAATGGAGCATGCCAACATTATTAGCTTTTTTAAAAGATCCTTCCTTTGTAAGGCCAAAAGCGCAAGGTTTCTTCTTCGTGTTTTTGGGGGAAAAAGAAAAACAAGTTCGTGGAAGTGGCTTCGTGACCGGGATTGTCGCAGTCATGACGTGGACAACACAAGCAACAAAGCTCTGACGTCTTGCATCACTTTTCCATCTGCCTCGAGCGTTTTGATGGTGTGGTACAAGGGCCACTCTTCCAATTTTTCCACACGAAATAGATCAAGATTCCAAGGTTTAGATCAGTATACTCACATTAATTATGCTGTTATAGGTTATACGCGGGTAAGGAAATCTCGTAGGTGGTTTCGCAACAGCACCATGTAAATGTAATGTAGGTACGTCCCGGATGTGGTTGTAGGTATGCGATCTTCTTCAGTAACGAGAACCCCGGCCGCGCGGCGCAGGATCCAGTCTTTAAAGGCAAACAAAGCTCAGTTGGCCCAGACCACAAAATACTCCGTAACCTGGGAAAGGTAAAAGTCGCTAGTCCTTGTGCGGAAAGGCTGTGGCTGTGCTGGGGGAGGCTTGATCTTGGTATTTCAATTTGTGCGGGGGGGCGAAGAACGACGGATTGTGCGTCTCACCGTGGTTCGAGGCTTGGCTTGTACTCCGTATTACTCCGTACATTGGCATAGGTGTAATGACAAATAAAAAGAATTTTTGAAGCGCATTTGTCACTGATGGTGAGATGGATTTAGAGCAGTGCAAGTCCCTTCTTCGTATGGCGAGATTTATTTGAATTGAAATCGTATGTTACGCAGAGAGGATTGGTGATATTTGTCACGGGGTTCAGAGGTCAGAGACTTCTGTGACGCATCAACTCAAACCCAACGTCGGATGGCCCAGCTTCCGGGCGCAGAATGATGTGGCTTGGTCACCCAAATCCCCCACAACTTCAGCCGTGGTCTTGGCTTATGGCAAAACTGGGTTATCATTCTACGTGAGCTGCCAGCGGATGAACCTTTTATTCCGAAGATACTTTACTGGCATAGCAGGAAAGCGCAATAACTCATGTAGTGGAGCTTATATTATTGGGACTCATCCTTCCTGAACTCTGTACCCTCCTAGTTAGTAGGTGTCAAAAAACATCGACCATGCTCGCATTTCAGTTGCGATAGGACTGCGGTCGTTGTTCTTTGACACCCTGTGGCATCCTATACCTTTTACCTAGAAAGAGTACTCCGTATAAAGACTATCTCTAATAAAATTTTGTATTGAAAAGTTGCCACAGGCAGGGGACCGGAGGGTGTTCGGTGGCCCCAATCGCATCTAATTTATAAATCTGACCAGCCAGCAATTATCATCCGCAGGCTTATATACGTCAATCCCGGGTTTCGCTGACTTTTCAAACTCCATCGGTGCCAGATCACTCCGGCTTATGCGCTGATGCCCATGATCAGTCTATTCTTGATAAAGGAGAAGCAGCATATATGTCTATGCCTCTGTGCTCTAGGGGACAAAGAGATATGCCTCGGTCTTGGTGGCTGAAACGATCCAGGTTCATAGTTTCGAGAGAACCTCCTGAGTATATCGAGGATATTGCCAAGAGCCCAGTCCCTTTGCTTCATTAGGCGATGTTTACACCAAAGAAGAACTATGACGAATCAACAGATCCTTTTCCTGTAATGGCAAACCCACTACGCCCTCTGTATGCCCCATCGCCGGTTAGCACTCATTATTCTCGCCGCTTTGAGAACTAATCTTGCTTTGGATCCTATATAGCTCCTAGGTTCCCCTTGTGGAATTTGGCTACATCATGACGCCGGGTTGATTTTATATAGAACGAGTTGTAGTACGAGGCGGACGACAGGCGGCGCTTGCTCACAGCAAACCCTACGCAGACCCTGGTGATAGATATCAAGCTTAATAAAAGCCAAGAAACACAAATCTCTCAGCAAGGCATGAAATGATTCCTTCTCTATCATGCGATATAGTAGCAATCCTATCAAGGAAGCGGAAGCGAGGCATGACGGACATTCAACAATGCCTATGTCATCACGTACAGAACATTGCTCCCAAAAGCATCAATTTTGAATCCGATATAATCAATATAATCAATTAAACTTTTTTAACTAAAGCTCCACCATGCTAGGGCGTACGCCGGTCCTTGCATATATATCCGTACAGTTCCAATACTCAAAAACAAAACTCGCACACTCCCTTGAGAAGACAAATCGTAGATTCGTGGCTGATTGTGGTATAATAGTTGTTGCTTTTGCCCATCCATGAATAACGCCTAAGAACCAGTTGTCGAGGGTCTGAACACCGACATAAACACGCTTGCATATTAACCGAAGTACTGAACGTCGGTGGTTATAAAGTGAAGTTGGTCACGTAATGACGTGGGCCATTTAAAGGCCGGCCTTGGGGAAAGAGTAACGGTTCCGTCGAAGTTCATCGACTTGCTTCGCGTTCCGCTCGCTGGCTTGCTGAGCTTGCTGCTTGGCAGCCAGGGCGTTGATCTTCTCGCGGGCTCTGTTGAGGCTGCTGTCGTTTTGATGCTTCAGACGAGAGCGGATGTCGTAGAGTGTCATTAGTGTAGAAGCACGCTCGAGATCTTCGTCAACCTAGACCCTGTTAGTGTCACTATTCTCACGTCTTTGTGGGGAGCATCCCGTACATCAGCATCTCCGCGACGGGGGGTGCCCGGAGTAGAAGCAGCAACCGAGCCTGGACGTGATCCAGGTGTGTGAACCATCAGCCGACGGCCAAACTTGTCGACCAAAGGTTGTGAGCCCGCCTCGTATGACCAGGCGCGGGATATGACTGAGGGTCGGGCTTGCTGAGATGCAATGTTCGATGGGGGCGCCTGAACGGGCTCCTTGATGATGGGCGCTTTGTTGGCGCTGACGATGGCAGCAGCAGCTTCGGGTTCCTGAGAACTTGCGCATTAGCAAGGCTGACCTACAAACATCGGACGGAGCCTCGATGGGGTGGACATACAGCTGCGCCAAGGCTGCTCAAGTCGGCAAGGACCTGGGAAAGTTGAAGAGTCTCCATTGTGTGTAGACGGGCGGGGTGATTATAGTCTGCAAAACAGGTAATAGGAACGCGGACTGAAGTTGATGCTATTCCTTCAGATGCACTATGCTCTTCTTAGCGAGCACATCAGTAGCGTTGTTAATCGTCTTGATATTAATAGGTGGCAAAGAAAAAAGGTGTTTGTTGGGTTTTTTGTGGATGGGAAGGAGAGAACTTGTTTTTGCGCTTTGGTGGCGGCGTGTGTTCTGGAACTTGGGGGACAGAAACAGACGGTGGTCCGGGCGCGAACAGGCAGATGGATGCGGGCGAGTGGAGTTTTTAACGGTTGACGGACAGTGGACGTGGTGCTAGGTTGCGTTAGGGGCGAGACGAGGCAAGAAAGAACCCGGACCGCTCGTTTCGGGGAAGGCGGGATAGACAAGAGTGGTCGATGTATCTTTCTTGGTGAGGTGAGAGGAAGGTAAGCAGCCCTCGGCAACTTATGCAGATGGACATAATTATTAATCCAATCAATACATCAGGTATTAAGTTGCAACCGGCCTTCATTCCTACTGCTTCTAGACGTTACTGCTAACCACCGAGGCTGGGCGAAAAACGGGCAAAATGTCTCTGAACCTCTTTGTCTTCACCCTCCAAGGTATCGAGATCCATCCTGCCAGAACCAGAACCAGAACGAGCCCAACCCCCACTGGAACCCTGCCCATCACTGACAAGCGAGACGTTGTGGAGGTGCCCTTCTCTCCGAGATGATGCGCAATCTGCGGGCTTCCCTGAGCGCTGGTCGCGTGAGATGCAGAGATTGAGTTGGTGGAGCTAAACCCTTTGCATCCTATCGATAAGAGCTCTCCGCCGTTGTCAACAGCCTGACTTGGGCTCCCGAAAGTGCCGACGTCGGAGACCCTGTTTTCCATTGTTGCTGTGTATGATGTAAAAGTGGACTAAGATGATGAAAGAATAGCAATATCTTGGTCAACGCGATACGAGACGCAAACATACGATGGGGAAAGCTTATCCTTGGTATTGGCAAAAGTTGTCGTCACCTACCGAAGAGGACAGAATGGCTGACGGGAGGCGCACCTCTCATTCACCGCAACCATTCGGTGCTTCGCTGCTTCTCGCGTCCCATTTCGCCAACTAATAGATTTTACTTACATGTACTACAGGTTGGGGGCCTGGTCAGCAAATACGGCAAAACGCGGGCCATTGGATCCTTTGGGCCATCCAAATTGATAAGACAGCAAGCAAAAGGTTGAAAAGGCACGTTTTAACCCCCCACTTGATGGTCACGCGCACACCCTCTTGCATGGGCCAAGGGAGGTTGGAGTTGCTTGACTTTAGGCGGGCCAACCGTCTTGTCCTAGCTCTCCGCGCTCCGGCATCTCTTCTCGAAAGCCGTTTCGTGGAAGGCGGTAGCTCTCTGCGGAGTACTCGTTCGGTTCTGGTGTTGTATTACAAACTGAATCGCCGGTGGCAGATTGCGGCTCGGTCAGACAGATGGTGATGGCGACACCGAATATGTTCCGGGGCATCCTTCAAGATACAACTACCTACAGTGGAATCGCCTCATTGATTGTCGGCACCCGTTTAGTAGCGCTGCTACTAACGGACGCCATGTCGTAACCACCCGACCAGAAAGCAGCTTTCCCCGGACTATTGTCGTTAGTTACAAGTACTCCGTACTCCGTACTCTGTACATGCAACCAAGCTTCCCCGGACTTTTGTCGCTGACAGCGCGCTGCATTTGCCGATCTCCCCCGGACCTACCGTTCCGCTTCAGTCCAAAAGGCTTGGTTGATCCCATGCATGAAACACTGTCATGGAGAGGTCTCCGTTACGGAGTACAAGTACTCCGTAGTTGCTCGATGTGAATGTTTCTCGTATTGAAACTTGTCTGTCAAGTGGAATGGCCTACCGTCGCTAAGCTTCACCGGTCGACCTTCGACTTACATTCTACCAGCAGCCTACTCTCCCCTACCCCTCACCATACGGAGTACGGAGAACTAGACGGCCTCTATCCACTACTACACGCACGACAAGTCAAATTATTACCATATCTGGCACACCGACATCGGCAAGAATGGAGTTGCTTCGTGGTAGTTTCGTGTTGGCACTTCAAACGGGCTAGAGCCCAACGACCAGCTTGAGCTTGTTCATGAGGGGACCGTGCTCTATCAAATGGACACCAGTCGAGCCCAGAAGGTGCTGTATCCGCACCTGGACCCTTTTGTGCCTGCAAAAATCCTAGCGCTCCCGGTCTCCCGCCCTACTCTGCATATTTTTTTTTACGGAGTACGGAGTATACGTGTAGCTTTTTATGGCTTTTAAGCACATAGGGGCGCCGGTGAAGGTCATATCGTTGGGAAGAAGCACCACCAATCGTTCTCCAAGCGAACTCACCGTGTTTCAGCTAGTGGCGCGGAAAGCAAGATGGTGAACAAGGAGTTTGAGCCAGCGTGTTCTGTTCAATGCTGGTGCGTTGTGGGCAGTTCGAAAGCGACGCACAACGAACATGGGATTACACACTTTGCTTGAAAAGATAGTGGGGAGTTTATAATGAATCAATCCTCCACCTTTGCACGGAAATTACAACATGAAAAACTGACTAGGAAAGCCCTGCCTTTTACACCGCTGTCTCGGCCTGATTCCGTCTAATCTGACTCCGGCAACCCTGGTGCAAAACCTGACGAACACTTAGACACCCACGACACCTCGTGACTAGCCTCAAAGGCCTCACGATATAAAGACGACTGGATCCGGCCTCTTGTCGTTATTCGAGTCTTCTCTTCAACCATCCTGATCATCATCCGCGAGCCATCTCGCCTTCCTGGCGGCGTGGACATGTGCCAACTCATCTGCACAATCTACCTCTGCATTCACGTCGCCAAGGACCTTGATCGTTGCAACGACTACCGCCGCAAGCAATGTTTTCCCAGATTCGCCCCAAATCCAGTTGCCCAGCTCTGCTCCAACTGCGAATACCCCTCTGAGGCCTACATCCAAATACCAGTAGCCTCCTCCCCCAGCACGCCATCGTCCCCCACCGGGCGGCAATGGAATACCGGTCCCACTGAACAAGTCACCCGACAGGTCGTCTCTGAGTCATGGCGCAGGCGCCAACACATGAAGCAGCACCTCATGGTGCGGGACTTTGAGGCCCGGGCACACCGGATGCAAGCCCGCCGTCAGGAGTGGACGAATCCCAAGGAAAAGCAATTCAGGCGTTGGCTCCGCGTCTTCAGGGAGAGATACGTCTGGCATGAGCGGGACCACCCCGACGATGATGTGCCCGACGACCCAGAACTTCTAGCCCAGCGCGGGACGCCGCGCGAGAGGCTCATGAAGAGGGTCGAGAAGATGAAGAAGAGCATCCTCGAGGTTGTACGAGGCGAGCAGCAGAAGTCGATCAGCTGGTGGGTCGGCGGAAACGGTGTGTATTACATGGAACCTGCCCGATATGTCGGCGGCGTTGCTGATGGTGAGGCCGTTGAGGATGCTTCAACGGACGGTGATAGCATCGCGAGCGACGATGACGGCTTCAGCGGCTGGGAGATTGAGCGCTGCGAGACCCCGCTAAGCATCATCACCGAAGGAGAAGAGTGTGAGGAAGACTCAGGTCACAAGCCCCATCGTGAGCGCTGGTGCTCTCTGATGGCCACGCAGAACTGTTAACCAATATATTTCTTTTTCTCTTTTCCTTTTTTGTTCTGCTTTAGAGTTATTGTTAGAGGGTGTACGATATAGATTTAGAGTTACGAGATTAATGACCTGCATGACTATACCTAAATAAACATCCTTTAATAGAATACAATAGAAAGGAACCATGATCCCAACTTGATTGAACCTTGCATCATCCCATGTCCTCTCCCCCCAATCGCAGAGTACAGGACAGGTCGCTCTCGGCGCCGCCGTGACCCGTTCATGCAAGACCGAACAACACCCCTGAGGCTAATAGTACATATACATGCATGCATGAACAGAACAGCTGCATGAAGGGTTTTCAAGCAGGGGAAAAAGAAAAACACTTAGAAAACTCCGTCGGTGTAGTTTGCCGAAATCGCCAGGGGGGTTTCACAGGGACCACGTGGGAAAACCATGACGAAACAGCTCCAACTCAGCGAAAAACACCCTCGCTCAAATTATAAAAGGGCTATGAGAATAAAAGTTGCTATTTCGAAGTACAATGTAGAAGAAGGGAACCAAATTCTCTCCGTATATAATTGCTGCATTTTTCAAAATTGAGTTGTTTGTCCGCTATAACGCCATTCGCCTTTAAAAAAAAAAAATTCCCACGACGAGCGAAACGATCCCGCTTCTGACCAAGACACATTTATGCAAGTACCGATGCTATGATTTCTGCCAAATTCCAGTTTCAAAGAGAGGGTATCAATCCACGACGACGAATCTACTCCTTTGGGTATAGCTCACTTGGGACGTTGGGCACAGGTTGGTTGAGCTGACTCGAGCTGCTGCCCACTATTGTTGGGGCTTCCCCGTCAACCTCTGGGTCATACGGCTCCTCCGTGGCGCGCCTCTTGTGCTTCTTGGACGTATTGTCATCATCTTCGCTCTCACTCCGGGTGATGAGCTCCTCGTCCTCATCCAAATCGCCGACTGAGAACCTTGCTGAACTGTCTGGGTCTTCAGAGGGCAATGCTTCGTGATCCATCTCCTTCTGCTTGATGAACGAGTCGATAATGTAGTATTGCATGGCGTTCATGATGAGGGGGAAGATCATCATGACAAAAGCAATCTGGAGTCGCTCGTTACCCTCTGTCCAGCCCAGTGCCCAATCACCGATCCTGGAAATCCAGGGGAACATAAGGAAGAGGACCAGGACGCAGAGCTTCATGCCAAAGAGGCCGATGAAGTAAATTACGGACTGCTTGAGCCACCACAACGCGTTGGGAGGGTTGCCATAGTAGCCTGATTGAATCGACTCAGGAGGTTGTCCGACTGGCGTATAGGACACCAGAGCGGTTATAATTCGAAGGAGTAGAATAAGGATAGGAATGCCCAGTGTGGTCTAAAGCACCCTACTCGTTAGTCGACCTTGTCAGACATGAAGGTTTGGAGAAAAAGAACTTACATCAACCGCGAGGTTCAGCAGATACCACGAGCACGGGTTGGGGATATACTCTTCTTCCCTGGCCATTAACCGATGCGCAGGCCCTGGTTCAGCAGAAACTGAAAATCGCCCACTCGTCAACATGGACATGAAGACGTTGGCCATGTGCACCAAGACGGAGCCAAAGACCTGCTTCGATACATCGAAGAACCAGATCTTGACCGGCCTCTGGGGCCGCTCTCGCCATCGCTTATAAACCAGCGACAGCATCGCCAGGCCTCCGAGAGCGGCCTGGACGATGAGCGCAAACGGTCCGAGAAGTTGGCATTCCCCTTGGATCTCTTCGGCCACGTGTTGGGGGATGGCCGTCGCAGCTGCCGTGGCCTCGGCGATTACACCGGTCGTTGTCGCATCCATTATGGTCATGATGCCGGGAGGAGGCTCCATTGCTGGGATGCTGGAGGCGAGTGTCTCGAAGACAACTCTTGTAAAGTCGGAATGAATGTGCGAGAAGTCGATGGCAGAGTCGCTGGATCGAGAAAAGTCGGCCGAGGGGATGCGCAGGGTTGGAGGCACAGGCTGATTGACAGAGGAGGCGAAGCGAGGCGATCTCCAGTGGCGATCGGTGGTCGGTAGGACTCGTCCAGTAACAAGTAGGGATGGAGAAGGAAAAGAATACTCCTATTTCTTAGAGGTTCAGTCGAAAAGGGGGATTCCTGGATATTTGTAAAGGAAAAAAGGAAAAAAGGAGGCTAGCAAAGTTAAGTCTGGTCTGAATAGGCTTTGAAAGGTTTCTCTCTGATGCAGCAGATAATTGCGGTTCACCAACGAAAATCACAAGAACGTTGGTTGCTGCAGCCCGCCCACGCATGAAGCCAAGCCGTCGTCCAACAGGCACCAAGACGAGACAAGGCAAGACCAGCGTGATTCCTGCCGCGTTCGGGGGGGGATTGGGGCGTCTAGAACAAGAAGGGCCGGCATTTAGTGCCGCCGACGGCCGACCACACCTGGGCCATCCAGCCCACCACAAAAGCAGCTAAAGCAGGGGCCTAACAATTCAGGCAGTCAATTCTATGCTGGTTGGTCGCAAAAAAGTTGAAGCTCGCGATACTGGGTAATACTAGGTACAGAGACGGCGTGCTTCAACAATCATCGCCCTGCCACGAAGTCGCTGTCGTAACGACTCCCGACAAGCACTTCTTTACGACGTCTCACAGTCACAATGCTTCGCTCAAGGCTACGGTTACCGCGCATCGGCGCTTTGACTGCCCCTCGAATAACCCCCACAATCACAGCCATTAGCAATGCTACGAGAAGCCTACACTCGGTGCCGGCGTTGAGGCATGACTACTCAGAGGGTGTCCCCAACCTCATGAGCCCGGCAGGTTTCAATATTGCTTGGAATGACTACATGGGTCTCATGACGGAGAAGCTCAACGCCCTGACAGCAGGTAATACGTTGCCCACTTATACCTAGACCTTTTACCCCCAGGATACTGACAGTTTCATGCGAATAGGCACCGAGCTCGATGACAAAGATGCGAAAACAACCCTCCTCATGACCGCCCGCGAACCCAACCAGGCCCCCATCTTCAACTACGCCTCCATGGCCCACAACACGCACTTCTTCTTCGACGGCATCAGCCCCACGGGCACCCCCATGTCCACTGCTCTGCGCAAGGAGCTCGAGGCTTGCTTCTCCTCCATCGAGACCCTCCGCCGCGAGTTTGTCGTCACCGCCTCCGCCATGTTCGGCCCCGGCTTCGTCTGGCTCGTCAAAGCCGGCCCTGTCGACTATCGTGTGCTGAACACCTACCTCGCCGGCTCCCCCTACCCCGGCGCGCACTGGCGCGCCCAGACTTCCGACACAAACACCATCGGCAGCGACGGCTCTGCCAACACCTACTTCCATAACGCGGCATTCGGCGCTAGGAAGAGAGCTGGAGACCTGCCCCCCGGAGGTATCGATCTTGAGCCGCTGCTGTGCCTCAACACGTGGGAGCACTCGTGGCTGCTGGACTGGGGAGTCGGCAAGGACGGCGTTGGTGGCAAGGCGGCGTATGCGGAGGCCTGGTGGGAGCTTATTGACTGGGAGCGTGTGGCCGAAAAGGCCAATGTTGGAGATCCGGAGTTCAAGGATGGTTCTCTATAGATGAACGTCATGATGAATGTTTTTCAAGAGGTGGTATGACTAGACATGGGATCGGGGAAAAGGGGCTATCTATGTACGATATTGTACTCTGCATGTACAGGTGGGGAATATACTTGTAGTACTGTCAAATGAGAAATCTCAGACTTATGACTGACTACTCCTTTGCGGTTTGGTTGCGGTCAATACGACTCGGGTATAACAGTTTATGGAGTTATGACAGACAGTTCAGACTTCAGCTCTAGAGTACCTCTACGAATGGTCACTTGTATAAAATCATCAATCATCTACTTCATTCGCCAGTGATCGTAGGTACAGCAAAAGCTCATCAAATGCATTCAATTCCATAAATACGTAAAATCCGACTCAAGTGGTATCTCCCCTGTATCATAAAAACGTCCATAATCCATAAGCCATCGAATTCAACATGAAACCAAATTCCACAAAAACCGGAGCCTGAGCTCGAAAAGCGCTATGCCGAATATCAAAGAACAAGAGAAAAGGACAAAAAAAAATCTCATGTAGAGAAGAATCGAAGTGAAGGTAATCCAAAGCTAGAAAGAAGTATGCATAGCGAGCGTGAGAAATCGTAAAATAAGAGGGGGGTATTTTTTTCTTCTCTTTTTTTCCTTTTCCTTTTCTTTTCTTTTTAGTAGAAACGAAAGCAACGCCAAGCCTAGACCAGCTGCTTAAAGCAATATAGGAGATTTTCCCTTCCGGGGGAAAAAAATGAGTGTCTGTTGGTTTCTGAGACCTGTACTTGTTCGTTTCTTTAGATCATGCTGCCGTTGACGCTAATCTCGAAGCCCTCGCCCTTCTGCTTGAGGGCCTTGGCGAGCATGAGCTCCCGCATCCAGTCGATGCGGTCGTCTCGATTCTTGACAGCAAAGTGATGCGTCTTACCCGTACCATTGACGGCCTGGGGAGGGGCGTCCTTGGGGGACACTGCACTTTCTCGCTTGCGCAGACGAGCGCTGTTCTTGTCTTGAGGGACAAGCTGGAACTGGAATGCTCCCACGGGATCGCTCTTCTTCCTGTCATGGGAGATGCTGACGGCCTTGAAGGCGGCAGAAAGCTTGGACTGGGATGCCACGCTGGAGCAAGCAATGGCGTAATCGTCAATATCAATGTACTCGAGGGTACGATCAATCTCCTGAGCGTCCTTGTGCATATTGAGGCGAGTGCCCTTGATGGTGAAGAAGCCGTCCTGCCACTCGTGACGAAGGATCTTCTGCTTGCGCTTCTTCATGGGGCCCTGGAAGCTTACACCAGGGGGGAGGTTGGATGAGGAAGCCGAGTTATCGCTATTGAAGCGACCGGGAACAGGAGGGATAGCCTGCTCAAAGTTGGTCCCCTCGACGGGCGACCAAGGGTAGGCAACACGAGGAGGTGCGCGAAGGGGCTGTTGGGGAGGAACAGGAGCACGAGGGGGGGAATGTATTTGTTGAGAAGGGGGTGACTGCACTTTGGGCGAAGGGGTTTTGGACCTTCTGGTACCTCTCTCCTCATTCAGCACTGGCATCACTGGGAACGAAGGTCGGCGTGCAGAGGCACGAGACGTGGCACGCTGACGGAGAGGCTGTGGGTTGACTACACTGTGATTGTAGTTCATGTCAGGAGGTACAGACTGGGAGTTGTCACGAGCAACAGGACCCAAGTTGACGTTTGTGACTGGAACATCCATCTCCGAGAAGGGAGTTCCGAATCTGTAGGGGTTCCTTTGCGTTTCCAAGTCGGGCGAGCGTGGATCAGCCCTCTCCATTTGATATGGCACGAACTCTTCCCTCTCAGGAGAGTGATGGATGGGCTGTCGTTGCTGCTGCCATTTCTGTTGGCTGTAGTACTGCTGGCTTTGCTGAGTCTGCTGAGGCTGTTGGGTGGGAGGTGGTACAGTGGCGGCCCTCGGCGGCGACATCCGAGTACCTTGAGAAGTAGTGGTCCCGGGGATGGAGAGACGGGGAAGATGACGAAGCCCTTGATGTGGCGCCTTGGGAGTGCCCATCTCGAACGGAGGCGTAGGGGGCACCTCGTTGACATTATTCTGCTGGAACTGGAGAAACTGGCGCACATTGGCTTGAGCCTCGCGAGCCTGGGCGTTGCGCATGCTCGCTTCCTGGAGATACTGGAGAGCAGGGAGACCACCGGTGCCGAGAACATCTGAGGAAGCAACGACAGAAGGCTCGGCATCAGACATGGGGCGCATGGCCTCATTGGGGTCAATGGCTCGGGCTGTCTCGGGATTGCCAGCGTCGCCGTAGACCAGCACGGCACCGGCCGAGGTGTTAAGGTCAACATTGGGGTTGAGCTTCTTGAACTTCTCAATGAGGCGCATCTGCTTCCTGTACTTGGAGCAATTCTCGCCCTTGGAGCAGTGGTGGGGCTTGGGGATGACCTGCTCGATACCGATGATGGAGACAGATTCTCCGGGCATGATGATGTCCGTTGCAGAAGGCTTCTTCTTGGGGCGCTTCTCGCTATTCTTGCGCTTCAGCCCAGGGCTATCACGCCTCACCTCCCTCCGAACCTCCTTGTCCGGTACATCCTCAATGGGAGTTGGGGCTCGTGGTGATGCTGGTTGGATGTCCCTTAGAGCTTGGATCTGGTGCCACACCCTGGTACGGATACCGAAGGAAGCAATATCCAACTCACGAAGATCCTCGAATTTTAGCGTGACCAGGATGGCTCCATTGATGTCGTTCTCGATGAAACGGGCAGCCATGGGCTGCTCAATGCCGGCATTGAGCATTGATTGGGCCACCATCTCCGGTGTCCATGATACTAAAGTTGTCGTGTCAAGTATCTTCTCGGTGAATGAGGAGGGGCTGTTTCGTCGAGGCACGGGGGGCTGATGCGAGTGAAAGGAAAGGTCGTCAATGTTGCGTGGAGCTTTGGGTGTGATGGGTGAGAGAGTCAGGACAACCTCTTCGTCCTCATACTGTGATGGCTCGGCCGATGGGCTGAAGAGATGGGGTCCACGAGGACCGGCAATCTCTTTTGGCGTTTGCTCGACGACGTAAGCATGCCGGCTTGTTCTTGGTGTAGGTACTTCGTCGTACGTTGACAGTGTCGTGAAACTTGGTTGTCCCGACTATTAATTGGCCCACCATCGTCATTAGCTCTGAATTCTATCAACCACGTTTTCAGGTCCCAACGGCATGGGACCTTGTTCCCGAGGTAAAGTTAAAGCTCCACTTACCGACTGTAGGCTCGCACGCGGTGAATTATCCTCTGCCTCACTAAGAATATCCTCGTCCCAGTCCGTGTCCACAAACTCGGTAGCTACTGATACTGGACGGAAGCCTTGCGGCTCGCTCTTGAGGTTGAAGAATGTGTCTCGAGGCGCCGGCTTCTGACGCATCTCTTGGTATGTGCGGGGAGCACCCGTTTGATAATAGTATTCCTGGATGGCCAGTGTTAGTTGAGCTTGAAGAACAATGGCCAAGGACACCGTAAACAACATACCATCTTCACTCTACTCTCCAAGCGACACAGCGCTGATGATGCAACGTGTATACAAATATATGCTTTCTTTTGCCCGTTTCGAACTTGCTTCAAAAGTCTAATCCCAAACAAAACCCTTCCCGTATTTCCGTAATTTTTGGTTGTTTGCTGTCTGTTTGTTTGCTTGTTTGTCGCCCGTCGCCGGTACCGGTTCTACTAATAGTTGTTGAGAGAAACAATGTAGGAATTTGTTCGGTAAGATGTCGTGAGACTTGGAAATATTGACCGAACAGGGGGGAGTAAAAAAAAAGAAGAAAATTGAAACGCTTGAAACCCCGTCACGAACGAGGAAAAAAACCCGAAATAAGATCGCAAAACTCGGAGAGGAGGGAAATGAGGTATTACTACTAGTAGTAGATCGGTGGGCGGCCAGGGGAGAGGTTATGTATATAGGTGGGATGTGAATCAAGCTCAAGGCTACGGTGTGGTGTGCCGTCTACCAACTATAGGTAGATTACGGTATGGAGAAGAGCGGCGGTGATGGGCAAAGAAGGCGATGCAGCGATTATTACCGGGGGTGTCGACTAGGCGAAACGAAACCAGCGCTCTACTCTACTCATGCACATGTGCTACTGGGCAGCAACGTCCGTAACACCCATGGCCACACGATAATACATACGTAGCACCACCCATAGCGGCCATGAAAGGTAAGCCTTGTTAGTGATGGGCACCCATAGCGGCAGCGGCAACGCCAGCGTCTGCGAGGGATCAGATCCCTAATCCCTGACGGCGAGCCCCCTACCAGTCCACTACAACCACCTACTTGTACAAGTACAGTACCTACTCCGTACCTTCCATATTACATACATACGTCAATCCAATGCACCTGCTCTCTCGTCTTTAGAGAGCGGGCGGCCGCATCCACCAATGCCATGAAGAGAAAAAGGGCTCAAAATGTTTAAAAAAGACCGCTGCGGGAAGGAACCTTTGAATTTTTACCTTGCTTTTTGGCCTTTGGCACTGGGGGTGAAGGCGAGATGGAGATGGAGATAGTAGAGAAGGGGGGGGTGTGGGCGACCACTCCTATTGACCTGGCCCTTTGGCTTTGTCTACGAATACTCGCAGCCACTTCGACCCTGTTCCCCCCCTTGCGCCTGAAGAAACGATTCGCTATTTTCGACGAGGGAAAAATTGGAAGGGTTGGCGAGGCTTGCGATTCGTCGTCAACTGGCAAATATAGCTCGAGGTGGACTCGAGGGACCAAAGAGGAACGCCTGCTAAGCGCCGGGTAAAGGCCTGATGCCCGTCTTGCGCCGAAGCGTCTGGTTGGACAGGATAGCCCTACAGTAACCAATCACTATCAGCCCAACTACGACCTTGCTAACAAGTTACTCCGTAGCTTGTTGCCTCGAAGCTCCGGTTCTTGGCGGCAGGGAAGTGGGAAGGACCCCCCGCACCGAGCTTTCCTTATGTGTACGGAGTAGAACCTGGTGAGGTGAGGTGAGGTGAGCAAAAGGTGATGATCCACCTTTTTTCCCTCATTTTTTCCCTCCCCCTCAACATCTCTTTTCCTCTTCACCTTTGGATCTAGCCCCGCTCGTCTAGAACAACCCTGCCCGTCTTCTTTGGCCTTTCTTCTCGCGCTAATGCTGTTATTGCCGAGCCGACTGGGTTAGGGAGGGGGGTCTTGGACCTTGATTGCATTCACCCTTGTCTGTCAACCTCACCAAGAGAAGCCGATGCAGAGACTGAATGAAGCCTCCGATCCAACCTCCTTACAGAACACCCCCCGCTCCACACAACTACCTACAACATACATCAACTAGTTCGGCAAGCGGGAAAGAAAATTTGACATTCGAGAGGAGAATCGATCGTTTGGCAGTCAGAACCGGAGGCGGATTGCTTCTATCCGGTCCTTAGACTATCAATGTCGAGGCTTCTCATGCAGCAGCTACCCGGCCCCGTTCTCCTGCACGACAAGTTGACTTGCACAAGGCTAACGTAGATACAAGCCAAGAAAAAAAGAATGATACCACCATGTCACAGAAGAAACATATCATATTGCATTTGTTACAGACCACATCGTTTACCTCGTGGTTGGGGCGGCCGCCATGGCTCCGGTCAACTGAGACAGGCCTTCCGTCATGCGTGCCACGCATGGGCAGCCAAACAACGTGGGTTACCTACCATGAAAATGCCACGACCATGGTAGTGGGATTTTTTTTTCCAACGGCACTGGTCCTAGCCAAACCCAAATGACTCACTGGTACCCTTGGCCCAGGTTGAGAGCTCGAGCGGTGTCGTTCACTGACCGGACGGGATCCCACACCTCTTCGCACGCCGGCGTTTTCACGGTGCTTCCGCTCAAAAAACATTTCGTGAACGTCTCCACGATCTGCACTGTCAGATCAGTGCAGCTTGGGTGTTCGACCTTGTTCTCTTGCGAACCGAACTTGTGCGTTAAGCTGAGGGGTCTTTGGGCTACGGCCTGGAATGGATAAGCATCGTTTACATCTTCCTTCGGGCTGAATTTTCGGAGCCGGCGAGCGTTGCATTTGTCTGCTTGCCTTTCTGGGCAACGAAGCGGGGAGTTTTGACCCCTCACAACCAAGCCGAGCTGGGCTCACCTTTACCGCCCCAAGGTGAAAACTCGCCTCATCTGATAATCGTTGAGTCACACGGGGCCCTGGAATCCCTTACATCTTCTGAGCGGTCTGAGAATATACTAGGAAGGGGCATGCAAATGACCGCTGAGAAATTTTCTTGCCTTACCTCATAGCTGTTTCCGTTGGCTGCGGCAAGGCCCAGCGTTCAGCATACCGCCCGGCCTTAGGGTAGGAGCAACATGCCAACTCTCTCAAAGGGGCCTCGGAGGTTGGAGGAAGAGGAGACGGAAATCCACTGCTGGTCTACCGCCCTCCACGCTGAGGAGGTCAGATGAGACCTCGCGGAAAATAATCACAGGCTCAGCATGATAGCAGTCAATGGGTGTGACACAAAGATAGCGAGAAGGCATCTGCTCTCTCTCTCTCTCTCTCTCTCACTCTCTCTCTCTCCCCGTCATTCATCCTTTCGTAGGACAACACCACAAGTGACGGAACTGCTGCAACGTAAAAATCGAGCATCAGGCATACGGATTTGTGCAACCATCTTTTCGCCGCCCCAGAAAGTCTCAGTATCCAAGCATCGGGAATTCAAGAAGAGAGAATGCGACGTGACACTTCGGGATCCCTGTTGTTGCGAGATCTTCGAGGACTTTGTTTCCCCCACACGCACAGTCACTGCGCCATCTCTTTCGGGAGGTTGGGCTGGGGAGGGGGTGTACGCAGCTCTTGCACTGTGGGCTCAAGCACAGAAAATCTCGGGGAAGCCCTCTCAACATGAGAGATTCTTTGGAGATCAGGCGAATGTGATTGAACGGAGAATTAATATCGCATTAGTCGCTGCCTGCGCATTGATTCGAATCAAGTACAAAACCAACCCAATCGCTTCACCTTGAGGACACCAAGCGCACCAATTGGCCCGATTAGTGAAGAACACAGCTTCTCAGCGAGCTGGAAAGGACATCATGTGCCCGATCGGCATTCTCGCACAAAATATGACCAGGTTCATTCTGAGCAAGCTACCCCCCTCCGCAGGCTAATGCCTCGCTCCCGCTGTGCATTGCCAGCCCCAGCTAAATTGCTTGAGCGATTTCGGCTGGTCATCATGGCAATGTTTTGCAGATGTCCCGCCCATATTAGTCTCCTTCCTCCCCTTCACCGACTTGCCCATTGCCCCGAATCGTGACGTCGTTACGGGAAACCACTGTTTGCGCAGAGCCTAGGCCTGTTCATCCTGTCTCGCCAATGTAGGACAGCATTGCAGCCTAAGTGGAAATTCTAGCCGGGCTCGTACATACGCTACGACCTGCTCCGTACAATAGGTTCAACGGTTGAGCTTCAGGCCATCGACGGAGGGGGAAAGAATCTCAGTCTAGTCTTTAGGCAAAGCTTTTGCCATATCAGGAAGTAGTACGGAGTAGTTCTCTCTGCATCCCAAGTGCACAGAGTACGAACAGCTGCGGTAAACCACCGAGCCTACCTGGGCCGTCTACTCACGTTGAAGAAAAAGGCTTACAATCACTGATCAAAACGATGTGATTGATGGATTAGGCTCGTCGAGCGAAATCTACCAGGGCCCTGGGGATCATCCACTACTCGGAAAGGGAAAACATTAGGGAAGGTGGGAGCACGGACTTTTCGGATGCTCTCACAGTGCGCAAGAGCCCAGAGCTCTGAGGGTTTTCACCCTTGTCCCACACCCACATCAAGCCATCCCACAGACCTATCCTACTACGTAACTCGCAGCATGGGTTCTCAGAATGGCTTCTGGAGATGTGATAGGAGCTTCATCAGATTGCACGAGTCTCTGCTTCAAGCCTTCTACCAATAAGTTCCAGAGTTGTTGATATTCTTCAGTTCACATGATATTGAGCTAATGCGGCCTCATGGCTTAACATAGGCCGCGAGGGGCGGTCCAGAAACCTTCCGTCCATGTCACCCATCACAGCAACGACCGACGAGTGTCACGAGCTATCTTATCTCAGAGATCTAGAGCAGTGTGGTGGGCAGACGTGCAGGTCGCTAGTCAGCCACCATCCCTGCCGCCAACACCTCAAGACTTGCAGCTTTGACTGGAAAGTAGATACCATCGGCTACTTGTATGGATGAAGAGTTCCGTGCTCCTCCTTTTCAAACTTGCGAGCGTCCCAAACTTCATACAATTTTGTCGCGGACCTGCTCCTTACCCATCAGCTCGAGCAACGTGGCAACCATCCTGACTCGCCATGTTTCACTACAAATCTAGTATCAACGTTCATCGACTCAGAACGACTAGTGCTATCAACAGGGCGACGGTCTTGTTTTTGATATGGCAGACTGGAATGTGGGCCACGGGATCCGGTCCGGCACCGAGAAAGGGGGCTACATTAGCATCAAAGTCAATTGATGGATGCTTCGTTGCGTTGAATCATTATCCTGGAGGTGATGCGCTGAAAGGACTGGCCTGGTCAAGGGTAATAAACCTCCCGGAGACGGGGGGCCTGGTGAATTGTGCCGCTCCTTATCACCGGTAAACCCATGGTCTGCATTCTATATTAACGGCCTACTAGGGCCGAGACAAGTGAATTCCGCCTCCTGGTGGTGTCAACAGTGTCCTATAAGTCACTATCACCATAGCGTGGGGGCAGAATTTTCAACACCGGTCAATTCTAGAATGCGATACGAGAAACCCGATAGATGAAAAACAAGAAAAGGAGTGCAGGGCCCTTGGGTGGGCGACATACTTGTATGTGCCTGCATAATAATGGGCTGATGGTGGGTTGGGTTTGTGGTGGCATTCAGGGAAAACTACGTGCATGGGGAGCATCAACCGGGGTTAGAGCTGCCCAGCTTTCAGTGATGGACCACAACAATAAAGTGAGGCTGGAGACATCACATCTGGTCCAACGACGGCTCTGTTCCGACGGGATTACGGCAGTATGAGCACAGTAATCACAAAGGGGTCGCAATCACTTCCATGTAAGAAGAGATTACTATCCATCTCGAGCCTAGGAGATCACCCGTCTGTCACAATCGAGTGCGTGCTCAGGACGAATCCCTGCGGCACCAGTAGAACACAAACGCAACGGCTTGAGCAAGAGTGAGGGGAAGAAATACTACCTAATACCTACCATCGACTCTGCTCCATTAGGTCAAATTAGCTCCTTTTCCACGGCCTGGTTGTGGGCAAAACAAAAATAGCAGTTTGCGTTGCCCTTTAGCGCCAGGAGCATCGTGAGGGAAATGTGCAAGCGCCGGACATCCAGATTGGACCTAAATCGAGAAATCAAAAAGGGCTAAATTTGACCTTTGGCGATCAACGCGGAAAACACTCGGATGATGTCCGGTAGCAGAGGAATTCCTTGGACAGCCCTGCGCGTCTGCCCCCAAAGTGCGATGCATTATTATGACACTGGCTTCATAAGAATGTGCGGAGGTGGTTGTAGCAGAGGACGCTCAGATCAGTTCTGTCAGTCCATTGTTGGGGAACAAGGAAGACGATGGACTAGGGGGAAACAATGATGAGTTTATTTCATATGGCCTCATTGTCTTCAAGGATGAAGCCTGCCCCTGCCCTGCGACTTGTCAATACGGAGTACGGAGTACGGAGTACATACAAAAAAAGGCAAATGGGCTTCGGACTCGTCACATTTCAAGTACAAGTACTCCGTATGGTGGGAAACTTGGATCTGATGCTCAGCAGTGCAACACGCAATTGGTCAACGGCCCCTAGTACCCCTGCAGCTAGGCGATAAAACTCTTGACCAATAAGGGTAGAGAAACGGGTAATGATCAGGGGTGATAACCTTGATGTTCCGCTGGCGCTAACAATCGGTTGGTCCCGTGGCCCCTGCGGCTTATGCACGTACTAACCGGCTGTCACACGTTTTCTGCCAATCAGACTACTGAGCACATCTTTGACTGCAGATGTCTGCAGCGCTAAGGCACTTGGCAGCCGGTCTAACTACTGCAAAACTCTGCCGCCACAGATGGGGGAAGGGTTGCCAGTGTCCCCTTCCCTTTTCTCCCACTTTAGGTTCTCACTTTTGAGAGGATACTTGTGTTTTGAGCGGTATTACTGCGGAACGTGGTGTACTACGGGCCCCGATTGTGCATCGGCCGCTGTATGTATGTACGACTCGAGTTCTCTTGACTTCTCCGCATCCGACTTGGACTCCGTTTGTGATATCCCAGCAGCCGCGGACCTTGGGTTGCATAGTAATGCCGTGCAACATTGCATCACCAAATGCTTCAACCTTCTGGGAGAATTGCTGTAGCCTTCAAAGGCCGTGCGGGATCCAGCTGCCGGTTCTGGTTCTGTCGAGAAGGTGGGCTTGGGACCGAGAGCTGCTGGCTTGACCGCTCTTCATTCGCGGGAACCTGCATGATCCCTCGGATTCAATAGTCGTCATAATGTCTCTAATTGAGCAAGCCTGGCTGGTATTTGGAAGCTGATTGAGCATCATGCCTTGTTCCAACGGGCTTTGTTCATACTGCAAAGGGAAGTACGCTGCCCAGAGCCTCACGCCAAGCCCACAAGATTTGATGAGGGATTTGGTCTCTCTATCAAATCATGTGTCAACGGTTGCATTGATCCTTGCCCGACGTTCAAGGCTACTACATACGGAGTAGTGGTATTCTAATCCGAAGGACTAAGCGCAGGTACTTCCTAGCGCAGAAGAAATCGACAGCTGCCTGACGTTGGGAAAACTTCCAGCATCTCGACGATCGGAAGAGCATTCTGGACACGCGAATGCTATTCCTGGTTCGGTCAGCTGCATGGAGTGGCTGGCACAGATGTCTTCGGCTGCAAGACCTCCTCTCAGCCGCGTCATTGTCTACTTTTTTCCCCCTCTTCTCGCAAGGCACGGATGCAGCTCGCATGGGGTTACTTGACCGAACACATCAGCTACACCACTTTGACCATGGGCCCTTGACTGCAGCTATCCGCGCCGGGGAAAGTATGTCTTAGAACCGCAACGGCGAGAGCAACTCAGTTTGGACATGGGAAACGTGAACGCGATCTCTAGACGTTGATTAGCTTCAAGAGATAATTTCTCAGTCACACTTTAGCTTGGAGAGCTAGCGAAAAGCCGTCGGACGCAAAGAGATGTACTGTATGTACGTATCACATATGAGGCATCAAGAATCACAAGCCTTGTTCTCGAAGACCTCTCTGTGTCCTCTTGTCTGGCCCCCCATACAAGTACCCCCCAACGTCGACCTGCACTAGGCCGATCGCCGGCGTTAGTACTCCGTACTAGCTTGCTCAAAGGATGATGGGGGCCCGTAGGTATCTTTGGAAGTGGAAGTTGACCAGTCTCTGCGCGACTTTCCATTTTGGTCCCATTTTACCCCCGGTCGGTTGCTGCAAGCCTTGATGCATTTTTACTCACAAGGTTGGATAGCCAGCGGCCTGCATGGCGGCCCATCCTCATTGGCCTCTTTAAGCGCAGTCGCCCACTTACGGCCTGTTACCCCCTCATCGAATCTCAAAATAGCAACATTTAGCAACCTGATCGGATATGGCTCAATTGGCCTTGAGAAAAGCGACCAAAATATAAGACTATGGCCGCCAGCAATGATCTGAATTTATCCCTCTTTTCTCTTCAGCACGTTCAAGTTCCAAGTGTCAACCTCTTTCTCCCCTTCTTCTTTTATCCCCAATTACCTCTCCCCCCCTCCTCCTCCCTTCCGCCTCCGATCATCTCCTTCCCACCCGAATAATCACCATCATCATCTTTCAGTGAAAAGCAAGCCGGACTTGCTTGGATTCAGTCATTCTCTACACGAGTGCATTATTTAATATCTTTCATTACTATCCTAATACGCTATCAACTTGGATAGCCCTCAGCCCGGACGTTTGATACGGCGGCACATCTCATTACGAGCATTTTCACGAACCCATTGGACAACACTGTCGGTTGAATCGACAATCACTTAATCTAATCAACACTTTCGCCCTCAACTTCCCTCTAGCCAGTATCGACTCGAGCTTCCAACTTTCTTCTTCTGTCAAGCACCCGGTCTCTCTTGGCTCCTCTTCGTTTCTTCGTCGAGTGGCCCTTAGCTCTCGAGATCCTAGCAGCACTTGATCCCGCTCCTTGTCGACTCCACGTCACAGTGTCCTTGGTCTTTCAGCGCACCGTGACACACACCCCCCTGGTCGGCACACATTCATCATCCACACCCACTAAAGGACCCTGTCTAATCCTGGTGCTGTTGAGTGCCTCTATCCAGTCCTCGTCGAGGTTGAGCATCGCGAGATACAAATGTCTTCGCTGCCCCCCAACTCTCACTACGCCTCTGCGCGATCAACCGGAAGTACCGTCAACATGGCTGTCTCACAGACCACCAAGACGAAGTCGGCTTCCAAGACTAACAATGCAAACACCAAGCAGAAGACACAGATGCACCGCCGTTCACGAACAGGTTCGTAGCACCCAACATTCTTCCTACTACGGCTAGCACAGGAACGATGGACCCTTGTTCCCCCATTGAGCTCACACGAGTTCGAGTGAGGACTGGGAACCTTTCCGTTGCGAATCCTCATGGACATGTCTTTTCCTTTTTCTTTTACTAACTTGGCTTTACTCTAGGCTGCTACACATGTCGATTGAGGCGAAAGAAGTGCGACGAGGGCTCGCCCATGTGCACTGCTTGCAAGCACCTCGGTCTCCAATGCGAATACAAGCGACCTCAGTGGTGGAGCAACACCGATCACCGCCGGAAACACAAGGAGGATATCAAGCACATCATCAAGCGCAAGAAGCTCGCTGAGAAGTCTCACAACACCATCCAGACCTCGGTTAGCTCTCCTCCTGGCCTGTCGCACTCTCTGCCCACCTCAGCTACTTTCACGGATCCCCTGGACCGCAACAGATCCGCTTCAATCGACTCTCGCTTCTCGGGCAACTTCAACTTCAACAGCCCGCCCAATGGCGACTATGGGGTCTACAACACACAGATGCCACCGGAGCTCATGTTCGGTGGCGCCTACACCCCGTACGAGATTGATGTCAAGACGGAGCGTCAGATGTTTGTTGATGATGTACCCACATTGAGGGAGTCTCACATTTCAACCTTTAGCACTTATCAGACTCCTCCTCCTCCCGGCACCGTCCTCGATGACGGAACGTGGGCCGAGCAGACTCATAACGAGCGCAAAGGGTCTCTTGCTGAGGAGGTTCTCAACGTCAACTTTTTTGACTTTGCTCATGATCATGATGCTGCTCAGGATACCAGCCAGTTCCAGATTGAGCTTGAGGAGAATGACCAGCGCCTGTTGGACCATTTCATCCAGTTCGTGCTACCAACCATCTTCCCTATCCTCGAGTCCAACCAGCACGGCTCCGTCAGCTCGGACCTGATCTTGCCTGCCCTCCGTGACAACAAGACGTACTTGCA
Organism: Trichothecium sympodiale; assembly: GCA_003012115.1. Taxonomy (NCBI): domain Eukaryota; kingdom Fungi; phylum Ascomycota; class Sordariomycetes; order Hypocreales; genus Trichothecium; species Trichothecium sympodiale. The sequence continues at coordinate 39,874 of PXOB01000165.1, forward strand.
CTGCTGCTTGAGCACCGCTGCCCAGCATCTCAAGGGGCAAGACAATGCCGCAAGCGATGAAATTGATGGTGACATCATGCGCCACCGCTACTCGACCATCTGGGCCTTGTGCGAGGCGCTCAAGAACGACGAGAATCACCAGCAGATCCTCGAAGCCACTCTTGCTCTCATCTTCTTCCAGTGCGTCGTCGGTCGCTTCGACGACGGTCTACTCGACATCGCCTGGCACCAACACTTCCAGGCTGCTCTCAACCTCGTCCAGCGTCTTGACCTGCCTCGCCAGGTCTTGGATCCCGCTCAGCAGATGGCCCAGACTCCCTTCAACATGACGCTGACCTCGTGGATCGACATTCTGGGTTCCACCATGCAGGGCGCTTCGCCTGCCTTTGCTCATGCCTACCGTGAGAAGCATCTCTCGCAGGTCAACCCCAGCTTGGGCCTGCGTGAGCTCATGGGCTGCGACGACCGTGTCATGTATCTCATATCCGAGATTGCCTGCCTCGAATCCCTCAAGAAGGCTGGCATGGATGACTTTACCCTCTGCCAGCACGTTTCTTCTCTTGGTGAGCAGATCAGCCTGACCGAGATGAACGAGTCGGCTCCCAAGCTACCCTTCAACTCCAACGGCAGCCTCTCCCCCAAGCAGCTGTCCAAGAACATGACCACTGCTTTCCGCCTGGCTGCCCGCATCTACCTCTGCAGCCTCGTCCCCGGCTTCAGCCCCAACCAGCACTCGCCCATGGGTCTGGTCGAGAAGCTTACCGAGGTGCTGGAGACAATCCCCTCGGGCTCCCACGGGTACGACACCAGCATGGTCTGGGTCTACCTCATGGGCGGTTCCGTCAGCCTCCCTGGCAGCTCCTTCCGGGCTTTCTTCGAGGACCGCATCGCCCAACTGGGCGACCGCTCCAACTACGGATCCTTCGGCCGCATGGTCACCGTCCTCCGGGAGGTGTGGCTGCAGAACGATGCCTTCAGCGGCGTCGGCACCCCCGGCTCGACGGCCTCGGATGTTCCCTCCATCTTCGTCCACTGGCGCGACGTCATGCAGAGCAAGGGCTGGGAGTTCCTTCTCATTTAGAAAGTCACCAACCGATTTGGGCATAGGCTTGAACACTTCAATAGCTGGTCTTTGAAGGAGTCGAGCTTTGTCTGGAGCCGGCCTTTTGTGTCTTCTCTAGATGAGCAACTCCTTTCCCTTCTTCCTGCAAGGAAGCGGCTAGACCGCACTCCAAACTATCTTTCTTTTCTTTTCTTCTTTTTCTTCTTCTTCTTTCTTTTTTCTTTTTTTATCAAGTTCTATTCTATGATACCTACTGGGATGGGTCATTTAGAGGATGCCGCAAGGCTTTTACCGAGAACGGTTTTTGGGAGTTTTCTTGTTCAACAAAGACAGGGCGAAGAAGTGACACTTGGAACGCTTCCCTTCTCCTCCCTGGCATTGATTGCTTTTTTCTTTCTACTGGAGTTCATTGGGCAAGGGGACCACGCAGGCACGAGGTTTGGAAGTTGATGATGACGATGCTCTTCACGTTTCTTTTACGATTTCGGATTGGCGGGCCATCATTTTTACTATTCCTTTCCTTTAGGGTCTTTTCACAATTCTTCTGGTTCAAAACACAAGTGGTCCCCGTTGTTTGGGCTATGGTCATTTTCACAACATATACCAGGCGGGCATTGGGCATGAACTTGGCGTATCAAAGGTGTTTTTATTGGCATAATCCGAGGGCCGAATATAGCGGCAGCGAGGAAGGTTTTTCCCCCCTACAACTAGGATAGCGATAGCATAGCAGACTTATAGCTCTCGATACGAGAAGATGAATCGGACGATGAAAGAGGAAGAACCAATACACACTAGCATGGGCATATTGCTTATCAATTGCTCGGTAATTGGGGAAACCCCAATCAATCAAAAGAAGTTAAAACTAAATATGCACCTCAATATCGACAAGTGAAATCAGATGCAAAGAACAAGAAGGGCCAATTCAATCCTCATGCTGCATGCAGTGAGAGCAGAAGTGAGGAGAATGGTGGTGTAGGTGATACGACGACAGCTTAATAATACGCTGTGCAACGTTTCCGAGACGACGGGCTGCCCAGAATCGGGTGAAGGAGCGAGGACGAGAGCGAGGGTACGCATGTGTGTTGTCGATGTCACACACACGCTGGTTGGGTACCTTGAATCTTGTGGTAGTATTAGTAACTGCACACACACACACAACATTGGCGGGGCCACAGCGTGATGCGCGATTGGCGATTGCATGCAGGTTCGGGGCCCGTTCTATTTGCTACAAATATACATCTTTGTTGCTATGATATAGATGATATGCAATGCAATGCAATGCAATTCAATGCATGCAATGTATGTACATGTGCGTCGACGTGTTTCGTTGTCCGATGGCGACAGGGTCGCATTACATGCACGCACGCGGTGATACTACTTACTACCTGCTGCTACTACTTGTACTGACTATATGTACTTTTACTCCGTACATACGTTTCAATCCCTTCCTTTCCCCCCCAGCCTCCCACCCTTGCAGAAGCTGGTGGCACTGCTATCTACAAGTATATAATCTACGGGGGGGTTGATGATGATGATGATGATGGTGTGAACTGGGGATTCGGATGTGGCTGAACCACTGCAGGTTTTGCCGCAGCGCGTTCTTTGTTGTCGTTGTTGCATCGCATGGGGGGGGGGGGGTTTGGTCGGGGTGGTGGTATTGTGTGGGTGGACATTTGTGTACTTGTATATGTATCAACGGAGCGGATTACGGATTTTAGAAGCTGCGGGCACTTTTCGGGTGCTTTTTTTCTTTCTTTTTCTTTGCTTTATGGCGTTCTTTTAGATTGGGTGAATTTATTGGTCGCAAATTGGGTAAAAAAGTCAATCTGGATGATACAGAGTGTGTGCTACTACTACCTAGTAGTAACGCACGGGGTGGGAACGGAGTAAGAAGAAGAAGAAGAAGAAGGACAGACAGTGCGGATGGCAACTTTTTTTTTTCTCTTTTTTTCTTTTTTTCTTTTTTTCTTTAGATACACCCTCTGTCGCTGTGCACTTGACAGGCTGAATGGGAATGACAATGCAAAAGATGGAGAGAGAGAGGGCCTAGACTTGTAGCCGTCGTCGGCTGTTCGCCACGTGAAGACGTCTTTTTATTTCTTCCTTTGCTCTATAACTTGGAAGAGGCGTTCCCCCCTGCCCAGGTGCTTTGAGCTGAGGGTTGGAGAGCGATGATAGGTGGGTAAGGAAGTAACGATCAATGTACTACTACTACTAGTAACTACTAGTAGTTCTATTGTCGATGCGTATTCGGAGGGGGTCTTGACGGTGAGTGTGGTCATCTAATGTTGTTTGATAAAAAGCAATGAGTTGTTGATGGCGCGAAATTTAATCGGGAATGCCCGCACTACGGAGACCGACTTGTTGTGTCGGCCATTGTTGGTGAGTGTGTTCAGGCGCTGTTGGTGAATCGTGTTTAGTGGCTCTTGCGCTGAAATGCCAGCACTATTACGGAGTACAGTACGTACCCAATTCACACACAACCAGCTTCTTCCCTCTCTCTCTCTCTCACCCACCACCTACCATTAACCACATCAACCGCATGTTACTCACGCGCAATGAGCTCATAAAACACACCACAGATGACATGGGGAGACTTGAAAAGCAGACGGGAAAAAATGGCATGACGCAAAAATGAGACAATTTCTTCACTCACAATTTTTTTTCTAATTCATCTCACTCACTGCCAGGGCCGAAACTCGGCAGGCAGTGCGTCATGGAAACGGAAACGCCTAGTCAATGGTTGGCCGCCAGCTGTCCAACATGAGGGAGGGAGTAAGCGCTCGATTGGCAACCAGAGCGCCTAAAGGAGAGAGAGAGAAAAAAAAGAAAGAAGGAGAAGAAAGACATACGCGCCAACGAAGCCCAACCAAACAATATCCAATATCTACTTTTTCTCCACCAAGATGTTTTGAACAAAGATGTTCAGGTTCCACGGCGGCCTGTCGTTTGGGACCGGGGGGCTTGGGCTTATCCGGGCGGTTACCGGACCGCCGAATAGATGGCTGAGCAACCAGCGGGGAGGGAGAGAGAGAGAGAGAGTACGGAGTAGAATGAATGGTTCCGTGAATTGGGCACGGACGCTGAAATGAGGTCCGTGAGTGATTCGAGATGGAGAGAGAGAGAGAGATATTGAGATGATTGTTTCCTCGCTTCGGCGGCAAGCCAACGATATGGCACGCATGCTCCCCTCTGGATCTGCACTCACTGTCTCTTCTCTCCTCTCTCTTTTTTTTTTTCCATTTTCCTCTCTCTCCCTCTCTCTGTGTGTAACTATTGATTCTTAGATTGTTCCTCATTCATACCATCTCCTTTGTCTGTTTGTTCTTGTTGTTTTCCTTTGAGCTTGGTTGTGTTCTGCACCGGCCCTTTCTTCCCTATTGTTTGTTCACGGATATACTGCAGCAACGCGAAACGACACTGATACGTTTCCAACTTTGTCACCTTTTTCCTTTTTTTTTATTCTTCTACAGAAGAAACAAAACAGCTGGTTCTGTTCTGTTTTGTTCTCGGAAACTCTGCTCTTTTTATTCATTCGTCTACCTTCGACAAGAGAAAGAAAGAAAAGAAAAAAAGAAGAAGAAAACTTCTACTCAACTGCCCAACGCCAACTTACACGACATCGTTACCGGCCTCAGCGCCATAACTTCCAAAATCAACCAATATCGACACTAAAGAAAAGAAAATTTGGGGGAAAAAAAGAAAAAAAGAAAGAAAGTAAAACAACAAGAAATCCAAACATGGTCAGAATACCCAACACCATACGGAGGAGCCTTTTGCTCCTGGCGTACATGTCAGCAACGCCCGTCCTCGCCCTCCCCGCGGGCGGCACCTTCATCGGCAAGGAGCTCACGGCCAAAAAGGAGCTGTCCACCTGCGCCGCCGACGACCTCGAGGCCTGCTCCTCGGATCTCCCCAGCAACTTCTGCTGCCCGGCCAAGACGTCGTGCGTCGCCCTCGCCGGCGGCACCACGGTCCTTTGCTGCCCCGATGGCCAGGACTGCCGCAAGATCCGCCCCATCACCTGCGCCCTCACCCAGCAAGACGCCGACGTGAACCCGGGAGCGCCCATCAAGACGACCGAGCTGGACGGCGAGCTGCCCAGATGCGGCGACGAGACTTGCTGCCCCTTTGGGTACACCTGCGATGGTAACGGGTTGTGCGTACAGGACAGGGACCAGTCACAGAAGCCGGACAAGCCAGCCACCACCACCACCTCGGTGCCGCCGGCCACCGGAGAGCCCACCACCTCCACCAACATCCCGGACACCACGGCCGTGCCCTCCGTGCTCCCCACCACCGAGCCCGTTGACACTTCGTTGACCGAGTCGGCCAACACGTCTGGACCTACCAGCGGAGGCGGCGGCGGCGGCGACGATAATGACGACGGCGACAACAGTGGTGAGGGTGCAGAAGGAGGAGCCCAAGGAGGTGACGAGACAAAAAACTCCTCCGGGCCCGACACTGCTGCCCTCATCGGCGGCGTCATCGGCGGCCTCGCCTGCCTCGTCTTCATCGCCGTCGGCGTATGGCTGTGCTACCGCCGCCAGAAGAAGAAGACATTCCTCGCCAGCCAGGAAAAGGCCGGTCGCTCGCCTCCTCCCTCTTCCAAGGCTCCCGCCTCCTCCTCCTCCCACAAGCGCAAAGCCTCCTCCATAGGACAAATCTCCGAGCCCATCGTGCAGCAGAACTCGTACCGCACCGACTTCATCCGCAAGCCGTCGTCGGAGAACCGCCGCTCGTTGCGGTCCACGACGCGCTTCCCCGTGAACCCCAACGGCTACTGGGAAACCATCGACAACAGCGACACCACCGCTCAACAGTCGTCGTCGTCGTCATCGCCTCCGCGGACGCAGCAGCAGGCAGGCAGGCAACCACCTCCCCCGCGCATCTCCATCTACAACCCCTTCGACTCCCCCAACCCCTCCCCTAGCGCAACCTCCCAAACGTCCGACGACGCCGACGACGACTCAAACCTGCGTCACGGCACCGTCCCATCAGGTGGCAGGCTCGCCCCCATCCGCGCCATGAAGGCCTCCAGCCGTCACCTGCGTCCCGCCGCCGGCGGCAGCAGCCCCACGCCACGCAGGGAGCCCAGCAGCGAGAGCATAAACGTCTTCGCGGACCCGAGGGCGGCAGCAGCCGGGGGGCTAAACAGCGTCAACGACGACAGGCTGACGCGCGGCACCACTTTTACCCAGCTGATGGATGAAGCCAAGCTGGGTGACGTGTACAAGGGGAAGCCGTACGTGCCCGGTTCCACCTAGATGATATAGAGAAATATGGCCGGTCCAGGTTCTTTATTACTGCATGACTATCTATTCAAGCATACACGATAAAGCGATTGATGTCTCTGTTTTTTGAGACTTTTTTTTTTTGGTTTCTATTTTTAGGGGGGTTTTTACACATTTTGTTTTTTTTTATTTAATCTTAGATTGCTCTGGCTGGTGTGTGCTGTTCTTTATGGATCCTGGAGTCTTATGGTAATCAACGGCGGCAGCATTCTGGCAAACGGTTCATATTGTTGCCAATTTTATTTAGTACATACATAGATACCTTGTGTAATATCATGACTTGTGGCTTTTTTTTTTTTTTTTTTTTATATATTACCGTCAAATCCCCTACATTGCGTTATCCCTTTGCTTCATAAAACACGGGAATTTATGAGGAGGAGGAATCAATGCAGCTGTGAGATTTCGCTGTAATAAATACATCATGACAAGTATGCTTACTCGAGGTAATGCTTTTTTAGGACTGACTGTTTTGCCTATCCTAGTGAGGAATCATCCGAAATCCACTGCTCTCGCCTTTTACAAGCAGAAATGATAAAACGTCGTGGAACCAATAGCTATAGGCATATGGCAGTGGTCCTTTCCCACGACGGACTCATTTCTTGTCCTTGCTCGCTGGGGGAGGTGGTTGTATCCGTCTATTTCACCGAGCTCACGCTATCAAAGATGATGCTTACTCTTTGTTCTGTTTTTTTTGTTACTCCTTTACTTTACTCGCCTGTTTACGTTTCTTCATTTTTTACAAATTGCACTATATTCGACAAGACTAGGACATCGCCCCAAGGTTTTTTAATCCTTTCCGGGGAGGGGCGATAAGAGGAAGGAGAAGCGTTTAAAAAAGGTGATTCTCCAGCCCTAACGTCAGAAAGTCTTTTATAAAGAAGTGAAGGGGGTTAAGGTTCTTAAGGATACTTGTTGAATGAGACGTCAGTGTGGTGTACGGATGGATTACTTACTTCCATGTCCGATGCGGCTTTTGATAGTCGGCAAGGCATATTAGATAGAACTATAGAGTCTTGTCCCGACTATACGTTCTATCTATCTATTACGATTTTAGGTTTGGCAAACTGACTTTTTTGCATATGTTTTACTGTGGACCAACTGACTTTGCGAGGATGCACCGGCCTACGGCTTACACAGCAACGGACTGCATAGAGCAGACCAGTTTGATCTAATACTTGGCATTTTCACTATTGGCTCTATAATGGCAGCTGGGACAACAATCCGCATCCAATCAGGAAATAACACGGTTTCGTGGTCTAGTTGGTCATGATTTCTCGCTAACACCGAGAAGGTCCCCGGTTCGAACCCGGGCGAAACCACTCTTTTTGCTGATTTTGCCTCGCCTATTACATATATTTTATTATTATTGCTTGGTCGTTATTGTTATCTTCTTTCGGGCGGAGTTGACTTTTTATTTTCCCTCTCTTTCTCTTAGATATATTTTAATGCTTAATAGACCGAAGTATACACTATAGCTTCTAGAGTCTTAATATTATAATAACCAGAGTCCGGCCATTCGCCTTATTAATCTTGCCCGGCAAGTTTGGGATATCTCATCAAGGCGCAGGGTAGCCTCGAAGTAGACCAGCGGGGACTTGTCTGTCAGCGCGCGGGTCGATGCCGGACCGATGGGAAAATGGCAACCTCGGACGAAGCTGCAGGGATTATCCCGACTCTGTGGTTGACTTTCAAATATGTATAGATACATACATACATACATAAGTACGTACGGAGTGAGACTCCATGGTGAGCCTCCAAAAGGCCGAAAGGAAACCATCAGATCCCTTGGTATGCTATAGGTACTCTGGAGTATACGGAGTACGGAGTATACGTGTACACGGAGTATACATATACAAATACAAGTATGTATACGCGGTGCTTTGCCGCGTTAGATGTATTGATCTAGGGACGGACCTTTTTACCCGTGCCGCCCCGTCCACGGTCAAAAGAGAAAAAAACCCTGATGCTGGCTCAAAAAGAAAGGCCAAGGGGACGTAGTGGCGTCACTTGGCATAAACTGATGATGAAACGGCATGAAGCGATTTCATCTCGGACAAACGAGCCGGGGAAGGAGAGGCGGGCCAACATTGGCGTCACCGATCTAAAAAGAAGAAAAAAGAAGAAAAAAAAAAGAACAAAAAAAAAAAGGCAAAAAAGGGAAAAAAGAAAATAATTGACGGTCTGCTTTTAGACGCTTCGCTTTTGTTCTTATTGCTGGTTCTTCGTTCTTCGCTCTCGCCTCGGTATATGAAAAAGCATAGACCCGCTCCCTTGCATCCGGAACGATATCTGTAACGAGCCGGTCCGAAGACTTTCCTTCCTTCCTTTCAGACGGGATCCTCAAAAACTGGAGACGATTTTAAAAATCCTTTGAAAGAGGGGGAAGAAGAAAGAAAGAAAGAAAGAAAGAAAAGAAGCCAACGGCTCTTGATGGAAACACGAAACAACGAATGTTCTTCTTCTCCAGGGCTTCCGCTAAGCTTTTAGTTCCCACGACCCTGGATCTGGGTCACACATACGGCCTTGGACTTGGAACTCGGCGGAATGGTCCGTTCAAAAAAAAAAACCCGTACTGTAATATTAGAGGGGGTTGTTTGAGGAGGGGCATTTATCCTTGTTTTGGTTTTCCCAGAGTCAAAGTCAGGCCACATGTCACATGTTTTGAGTCTTGTTGAATCAATGCATTTTGCATTTTTGGTGCCTAGGGCCTATTAGTTGATGAAGAGCTTTTCTTTTTACTGTTTTGGGAAAAGCCTCGGCAATGCTCTCTCTTACCTCGTGCTTGCGGTTTTCATGATTATTTGAAAAGTCAGGAACCGTGGGGGGGGGGGCATGGAGTCGTCTTTGTGTGTGAAGATGTGGTTGTTGTACAGTTCTTTAAATCTTTCGCTAACTTTTCCTCTATTGGCCACCCCCCCCCTCGTTGATAAAAGCAACAACAACAACAACAACAACAACAACAACAACAACAACAACAACAACAACAACAACAACAACAACAACAAAAAACATGTTAAAGCTACCAAGCCAGAAAAACAAAGGACCAAAAAACAAAGGAAAAAAAAAAAGAAACAAAATTCCAAGGACCCAGTTGGTAACACAAGGCCTGGGTCCCGTCATGGCGCTTTTCTTTCTTCCCCTTTCTTTTCTTTCTCCCTTCCTGCTTTGCTTCCTTTTCCCACGGGCCATCTGCCTGTTTTTTCTTGTCTAAACGTAAAGCAGCCGCTTTACTCCAGTATATTGGAGTTCAAGGAGCCCACAATGAATGCTACAAGTATGCTCCAGTTGTACATACTCGAGTACATTTGTTTACCAGAATCCATACATACAACCAACCTTGGTTTCGCTTCTGCTGCTCATGTGGGCTTCACTCACCCGCGGTAGTACGGTCCCGCCGCAGTCGAAAACTTGACGACGTTGGGCATGGCGGCGGTGACGGGGACACCGATGCGCGCAGGCATATTCGTAGTACATGTAGCAGCAGAAGGAGATGCAGTTGTACTTGTATATGAAGTTGTATATGCTGTATCTGATGCGGCGGCGGCAGGCTGTGGCACACCAGCTCCGGGAAAGTTCCACATGTCGACGGGACCGCGCTGACGCCTCATTGGCTTGTAGGTCATCCTGCCGTTGTCTATGACGGGGACCTGGACGTCGTCGGTGGTGGTGGTGGCGGTGGTGATGGTGGGAACGTCTTCATCATCTCGGCCTTGAGCCTGCAGCTCACGTTAGCCCATCCCGTCGTCATCTCTCTCTCTCTCTCTCACTCTCTTTTATTGCAGGAGTTTCGAAAAAAAAAATCAACTTACAATGCAGACGGTACAGACGCCGCCGTTGATGTTTACCCAATTTGAGCAGTTGTGGGTGTAAAAGTACTTGCAACGGTACTGATAGAACCCTCCGGACATTTTTTGGCCGAGACAAGGTATATAAATGGAGGGTCGTCTGAGATTGCTTCTTCTCTCTCTCTCTCTCTCTCTCTCTCTCTCTCTCTCTCTCTCTCTCGGGGGTGCAAGTTGAGTAGCTACGTAGATACAAAAGAGCGAAGCTTATGACGATTAATTACCAGCATCAAGATGTAGAAAAAAAAAAGAGGGAAGAGTGAAAAAGGCAAAACAAAGGCATGATATTTATAAATCAATGCCGAGGGAAGAAAACAAAAAGTCTTGATTCACGTCTCTTTCTCACGACGAAGCAAACACCAGGGACCCCCCTTGCTGCCACTTGGCCGGCCGATTTTCTGACGCGTCACGACATGGCAGCAGCCCGTGTTTTGAAACTCGAAACAAACTAGCGGGCAAAATAGGATCGAATACATAAGAGAGAGAGAGATATACTTTTAGAGAGAGAAGCACCCCATCTGCTTCCAAGTTGTACTGGAACGTGCGCTATTGTACGACATCTGGGGGGGTCCTTGCTCTGCGGGACCTTCCCGGTCTAGTGGAATCCGGGCATGGCAAAGCCAAAACAAACCAAAAAGGAAGAAAGAAAGAACATTATAAAAAAAAAATTCCACCCTTTACTGGGAATCGGGCACCCCCCCCTTCCCCTGATTCTTTGTCTGAGCGTTTTCTGACGTCTTGTTCACAAAAGAGAGTGAGAATTAGAGTCATGTTCCTTGTCCTATACGGAGTAACTTGTTGTAATAGTCATCTGAGCATAAAGAAAAAAAAGGGCAGGGGGAAGGGTGGGTGGTAAAAGATCAAACCCCGGTCATATGAGTTTTACCCATCAGCGCCCAATCTTTCTTTCTTTTTTTTTTTCTTTTTTTTTTCCCCATGTAGTTTGTCAACATTCCTCAGCCCTATCCAGCTGTCAAAAAAAAAGTTAATCAAAGTCGGGTTTCGCGGCGTATATGGGATAGGGAACGACGACGCAGCAGCTCTGTCTTGGAACCCCCCTTGCTAGTGCCATTTGGGCCTCAGTCCAACAAAAACCCCCAGTTCCAACATGTTGAAAAAAAAAAAAAAAAAAAAAAAGAAACATCTGTGACAAGACAAAGGACGGATCCTGCGAGAGAGAGAAAGAGAGAGAGAGAGAGAGAGAGAAAGAGAGAGAGAGAGAGAGAGAGACCAGGTCTCTGCTGGCGGCTGCAATGATCCGTAGCGAGTTTTGTCACACTATTGCGTGCCTGCAACCGGGAAACACAAGCAAGCCGCTCTCCTCCCCACAGCCTTGAATCTTGTATTAGCCAGTTTTTCTGAAAGAAAAAGTCTCCTCTTTCCTCCTCCTCATGCCCCCCCCCTGGTCATCTTCTGATGAGCGGGAACGGGAAGCTCCAGATGGTTACCCAAGAGGTTCGTTCAGTTATAGCTGAGGGGGAAAAAAGCCACCTTCTGTTGACGACTCCCCCAGCCCTCTTCTCTTTCTTTTCCTTTCTTTTCTTTTCTTTTCTCTTCTCTTCTCTTCTCTTCTTTTCTTTTCTTTTCTCTTCTTTTCTCTTCTTTTCTCTTCATTTCTCTTCTTTCTCCCTCTTTCTCCCTCTTTCTTTCCCCCCCAAAATGGACAAGCCTTCGGTGCTAGATCAGCATCTCAGAAACCGAGCCCTCGCCGCCCTCGAGCTCGGACAAGACCTGAATGTACTTCAGTCCGCCTCGGCAAGGCTGATGCGGTTTCGCAAGGCCGCCCGCAGCAGATCTCTGTCTTCGCCCCTGAAGCCGCGCAGGAGCTTCTTGCCAGAGCCAGTGCTGCCTGCTCATAACCCCACCATCTACATGCAAACGGTAGACGAGGACCAGCTGGCTCGACTTGGCCGGAGACGTTCCAGCTTGTACAACAACAACAACAACAACAACAGCAGCAGCAACAACCTTCAGCAGGCCTCGGCCGCCGACGTCATCCCTATCGATCCTTCCCTCGAATCCCCTGCGGCCACCACCGCGTCAGCGTCACAAGATGCAGTAGTAGGGGCCATCAGAAACGATTGCACGTCATCCCCTCTTACCGCCGAGCGCTTGATTGTAGGCAAACGTCCTTCAACGCTCAGCCTTGGCCAGGTCGAAGCGCTGGTGCAGAAGCATGTCACCTGGGTCCAGAACACGTACCCGTGGGGGGAAGCCTTTCAGGTACTCGTCATACCAGTCCGAGCAAAAGCCCAATCGTCGTTCCTCGTCGACGTGAGCATCCTGTTCCCTCTGCAGATGGACCGCCCGCGCGAGAAGATCAAGATGGTCAGGAGGACTTCGGTCCAGATCCCAAAGACGCCAGGCGCGTCGTCGTCGTCGTCGTCGTCGTCGTCGTCTACCGAAGCTTCTTCTTTCAAGTTCCAGATGGCGGCCAGCGTCAGCCCAGGCTCCAAGCTTCCTCTTCCCGAAAACCCGTTCAACTCTGTCGAGGGCCATCGGCCACCAAACGGTGCTCCCCCCTACCGAGCCCGCTCGTCAGTTTCTTCTGCCACTGCCTCGATCCGCCCGGGATCCCTCATGGAGAACTGCAGTCACCAAATCAGTAAGTCAATTTTTTACATTTTTACATGGCTCTCTGCTTCAGCCGTGGTTCTCTCTCAAGGCACAACCGACATACTGATTATATTTATTCCGCTGCAGGTCGCTACGTCTCTCGAAAGCTACCCGTTCTCTTTGCAGTGCTCGCCCAGACTCGAGTCCCCCTCGACAAGAATGGCTTTGATATCGTCCTCCCCATGCCGTATCCCCTTGCCTGGCCCGATACTGTTCGATGCCTCCAAACCGGCCTGGAGCAGCTGCTGTCGGAGCAAGTAAAGGGGAACATCGAGTATCTGGGGGGTACCATCAAGTCATTCTGATGAAAAAAAAAAAAAAAAGGAGATGAGGCAATATCTCCAGGACCAACCAGCCTTGGGTTACATCCACGATGGGGTCACAGAAACTTGTCGTGGTGGTTGCAAACCCGGCGGCCCCTTTGGCCCCTTTGGCCCCTTTGGCCCCTTTTCAACTCGGAAGCAACCTTTCCTTCTGCATTGAAACCTCATAGCGTTACCATACATGTACTTGTATGTACTTGTTCTGCATATTACTTACTAACCCGCATCCTGTTCGGCGTATTACTAGATTGGATTGATTGAGCGACGGAGGAGTTGGTTGGTTAGAATAGAGATGGCCATGTTATCTTTTTACTTCACATGCTTTCATTGCTTGATATTTTCCTGCCTCATCTCCTGTTTTGTTTGTTTTCTTGCATTGCATACATATGCAGTGACCAGTGTAGCCCTCCTATGTACACGCTCACCGGTGCATATGTACGTACATATGTACGTAGTACAGTGGCACCCCGTTTGGAGAGATGGTGAGCCATATTATCTTTATTCGATGGTACGATTCGATGGTACGATTCCACTCCCCCTCCCTTCCTAATAATCATCATGCATCATACATATGCATGTATGAAGATGATAATTTTACTTGTCGTCGTCGTAATCACCAGATAGATGCCTGCCGAAGTTACAAACTTGACTTGTATGGAGTATGTACATACATACTACATATGCACACACACACACACACAC